>SNQJ01S0254127.1:0-12646 GCA_010110895.2 Picea sitchensis
GTTATAACCCTAAAATGCACCATACAGGTTTACCTGGCATCAGGCCAACTCATGCCTCTTCCTAGCCAAAGCCATGCTGAGCAATTCCTCAAAAAACCACTTAAAACAAGCAACCCGCGCCCTAACTTCTCACTGGGCACGGGAAATAGCTTTCTATCCTTATACTGCCCGCGGGTACCCGCTAGCAGGCCCACTACAGCCCGCGGATACCTAACAAAGCAAAAAATCAGGGAAGTTTCTGCCGGGACGAAGAGCTTTTTGTCAGTTAACTGAAACTATCCGCCATGCATGGTTGAGAGTTCGCCAAAAACCCTAGCTCCTTCTAGCCTATAAAAGGAGGGGTAGGGGTACTAATCAAAAGAGGAAAAAGTATAGCAAAGAAACTCTGCCAAATTGCCAAGTCCATTATTGTCCCCACCCTTTAGCTTTGCCTTAAGCTTCAGGAGAACTTCATGTTGCAGCAGTTGGAGGACAAAAGAAGAGGAGGAGCCCAGGATCAGGATCGAGGAACGGTGGCGAGTCTCATAACTCATTGTAAGTGATTCATTTTGAGACTAATGAAAAAGATGCTTTTCCCGTCCCAAGTTCATGAATCTCATCTATGTTATTTGATTTATGTGTTATTTCTAACCCTCTAGTAGATTAGTAGCATGCATGTGTAGTCTTACCTTGATTGCAGGAAGATTTGTAGAAGGGGCAGTAGCAGCGAGGAAATAGAAGGCTCAACGGAGGATCTACTTCAATCATCGTTAAAAAGGTGAGTCGATTCTTCCCATGTTTTCTTGAAAAGGGGTTGAGATTTTGGGTAGAAGGTTAAAAGTTAGATCTTAAGGGTCGTGATCTGCGTATAAGTTTAGAGCCCTAGCTTATTAGTCCATAGGGTAGAATACCCCACAACAATTATTCATTGGATCAATCCCCATTGTGGATTGATCATGTCGGCTATTGTATAAGGACCAAATCCCCTTTTGTGGATTGGTCATAATGTAATTGTAAAAGGAAAAATAAGAAGTCAGCCCTAGAATATATCAAGAGGCCCCGAAATATAATAAAGGTGGTTAAAACCACCCAGTTGGATAAGTCAGCCCTGCCAGTGAAGAGACACTTCACATGTGCCAGTTTTGTATAAATAAGGAGGCTATCACCTCACTTAGACACACAACTCACTTGCTCATTTTGAGAGACAAGTTTCAGAATTGCAGTTAGAGAAGAAGGAGAGAGAGTGGCGCATCTTTGGGAGAGGATATTTTGTATTAGTTTGAGTTATCTCTTGGCATTGTATTGGCTATCTATAATAAGGAAGTTTTGCAAGGTTTTCTTCCGCTAGAGGGTTTCCCTGGATAAATGTTGTGTCTCTTGTGATTGTGTATTTCTCAGTGATCTTGTGTTATGATATTGTTATCTATTGAAATGAAAAGAACTATAATAATGTCTTAAACATTAACATAGTATCAGAGCCAAACTGAAGAGAGCATCTTTCACAAGAGTGAAAAACGTCACTGTTGTCGTACATGCAAATTAGGGTTTTTTTATGGTGAAGCGTTTCATCCAGAAAACCATCTAGAAAAGTGTGCCCTCCCCTATGGATTACTTTGGCACACTTAGTTCACCTTTTTCAGTGGCTGGATCTCCCGGAAAGTGAAACCCTAGTTTCACAAAGTACTAGAAAACCAGTGTACCAGAAGTACCAGAAGTACCAGAGGTACTAGAAAACCAGAAGCACTAGTCCAAAAATATGCAAATCAAGTTTGGAGGAGCAAAAGTTCGATTTTCTCAGATCCAAACACACTAGGCTACTCACCTCAGCCAAGCTCACCTCCTGGTAAGTTCAGATTTTGGTTTTGAGCACTTTCATTTTTCGGTCATTTTCCTAGCTCCAGGTAAAAGATGTTTGCAAGCACTAAGCTTGTTGACAAGATGGAAGGTGTGGAAAAATTTCGTGCTTGGAAGTATAGGATTGTACTCATTCTTGAAGACAATGACCTAGAAAAATTCATCAAAGGAGAAATTCTGGAACCCAACGATGCTACAGAAAAAGCCAAGCATCAAAATGACACAATCAGGGCCAAAAGAATCATTGCAGATTCAATCAAAGACCACCTGATTCCTTATGTGTCATCTCATAAGACTTCGAAAGAAATGTTTGATTCCTTGACCAAAATTTATGAAGGAAATAACATAAACCAAAAGATGAATCTAAGAACTCAACCGAAGAATACAAGGATGCAGTAAGGAGAAACAATTCAGGAATATTTCTCCATAATCTTAGATTTCAAAGAACAGTTACAAACGATTGGAGATACCATAGATGAATACGAACTCATAATGATGACTCTAAATGGTATCACAATACCTTGGGATGCATTCATCCAAACCATATGTGACAGAACGAAGAAACTAAAGTTTGATAGTCTATGGGAAGAATGCATCCAAGAAGAAACAAGAGTAGCGAATCATGAAGCGTTACTAGCAAGAGATGATGATCAAGCCCTAGCTACTCACACCAAAGGAGGAATGAAAAAACCCTACTTCTAAAATGAGACTCATAAAGAGCCTCAACAGTCAAACAAATTCAATCATAAAGAATCTCATCCAAGGAGATTTTAGAAGAAAGGACAACGAAAGGAAAGAGACTACTCATCTGTACAATGCTATCATTGTGATAATATGGGACATATTGTGAAGTTTTTTCCAGCCAAACAAGAAGAATACAAGAGAAAACATAAGAGGCACCATGCCCATGTAGTCGAAGATGAAGAGCCACCTGCAAAGATGATAAGAGAGCAGATCAAATACCATCTCTTAATCTCTGCACTCTTAGGATCTATAACAACTAGAGAGGACACTTGGATCATTTATAGTGGTGCATCCAAGCACATGACGAGACAAAGATAGATTCTCTCTTGTATCTCAAAAAAGAAGTTTTCTTAGAAAGTGACACTTGGAGATGATTATCAATATTCCATTAAGGGAGTGGGAGAATCAAACCACAAATTGAATTCAGGGAATTAATTGAATATGAAGGACATACATATGTACCAGGTTTGACTAAGAACCTACTCTCCATTTCATCTTTAGAAAAGAAAGGCTTCAGAGTTGCCTTTATAGATGGAGAAGTTCTTATGTGGGCTAAAGGAGAAACCTTAAATGAAGCAATCATCATTGGAAGTGAAGAAAATGACTTGTATAAATTAAAGGGTCACTCAGAAGCTACCATGAACCACACCATTGAAAACTCATGTGAACTTTGGCATAGAATATTAGCTCACATCAACTACAAGGTGCTACCATACATATTGTTATCACTGAAATTTCGTCCACAAATGGTTACAAGAATTCAGCATAGTCAAACAGTTATGAGGTCACCCATGGACCAAAATTACCACAAAAGCATTTCCAAAGGGTCAAAAACTATGCAAATAGTGAAAAAATTAAAGGGTGCTATGAAGACACAGGGCGCGTGTGCACATGCGCAAAACAGAAACGCAAAAATCATGCACATGCGCACGATGCACGACTATTGTCGCAAAAATACGTGCACATGAGAAACGACGCATTTATGAGAGTGGTTGGTCTCCCACCCACTTCTGGTTCAGCTTCCAAGTTGATTTGACACTCAAATCTGGACTGGATTCAACTGGGTGGTTGGTCAAAGACCTAGAAATTCCCTAATTAGACTCTTTACACACTATAAACTAGTTGGACAATACCTCAAAGGAATGCTATAAAAAGGCCATGGATACACTTCATTTTTCAAGGAATTCATAGCAAAGTTATGTTGCCATTATTCTCTTGAGGAATCCTATATCCCTATCAAGAGTATACTAGCATCATTTCATTGGGAAATCCATCTCACCCCTTGAGTGGATTAACAAATAATTCTTTCACCATTTTTTCATTTTCAAAGTTGTAAGAAGAGCTTATTTGTGGGGGTCCAAGAGCCCTCCCTTGGAGGAAGAAGGGACTCATAGTCCTCTTTCTTCTTGGTGTTTTCTTTCACTAATATCAACCTTATCATTGGTGACATGGGTCTCAATGTTTCTTTTTTCCTTATGTCCCTATGCTTATTAATTTAGTTGTTGTTTTATTTCTTAGTTTAATTCTTAGTTGTTCTTTTATATTTTTTTCTCTAACCCTTTTCCTTGCAGCTGTCCTGCTGAGCAAACCCAAGTAAGCTTGCAAGCACCTCTATTTTGCTCACTAAGGTGATGAAACAAGCGTAACAGATTGGCGTCTCCACTGGGGAAAGGTATCAATTTCCTATCCCATTTGGATTTTTCTAGCTCTTCTTTTGGTTTATTTAACTTGCAGGTGCACTAACTTGCCTAAGCCAACCTACTAAACATCCAATTCCAAGTTGAATTGAGAGAATTCCATCCGGAATTTTCATTCACGACCGTGTGTCACCTGTGCATGGGTTTTTCGGCCCATAGACGTACATCATGCACACATGCACCCAAGTCATAGTTTTGTTCTGCGTACCTATTCCCATTAGCTCATTTCAGTCTGTGCACATGCGCTCTATGCACCTCTGTCTCCACTGAGACCCGCACACTTGTGTAAAAAAATCACATTGTAAGGTTTTTTGAGATTTGGGAAGGCCATTAACCTTCTTAAAAGTGATTTCATGCATGTTTTAAGCTTCACCACACTTAGTCCCCTCTTCATATAAAGGCATTAATCAAAACACATTGGCACTTAGGAGGTTTAAAATCATTATTTCTTCCTTTACTTTCATTTTGCCACATGGATGGCTTGCTTTGACTAAAAATATAAGTTGCAAATCATTTGCAATCACATTTAACTTACATTAGGACTAGAAGTTGGATAACAATCACTTAGTATGCTCTTCTCTCATGCCTCCAAGCGACCTTGAGAATCAGAAAAAGATTGTGGGACAATTTCATCTCCCTTAAAAATATTAAAACCTTTAGGAGAGGACAACAACCCTTCTTGGGACTCCTCTTAGTTTATTTTTCCAAACACATCTTAATATTGTAATGGGCCCATACATGCCCAGATGTCACAAAGATAAGATAGTGTTGAAATTTACTTTCTTAGCTTAAATCACTAGAGAAGTTTAAAGGTTTTGTAATGGGCCCATACATGCCCACATGATCACAAATCTAGGATAGTTTCAAATATTTTCTTAGATTACATCACAATAGGGAGTTAAAGGAATAGTAACGGACCCACATGTCCACATGATAGCTTCCTAGGGACTTTTGAATTACGCAAGGTTGTACCAAAGGCACTTAGTTAATTATGTAATCAACACTTGTAAGAACCAAGTGAAGTCCACATGCATCAAGGTGACAACTAATTCATTAAAAATTGGCACACTTTGACTCATTCACACACAAAAGTCACTTATTACTCACATAGTTTCTTCTTGAAACGTGGAGGTCAAAGTAAGTTTCCTCCAAAGGGATTTTGAAACACCCCACCCTTTTCTTGACAAAACTATCCACTCCCATTTAATTTCAACGAGGTTGGTTCACACCCCCAACCTCTCAAACAAATGCATCTAAATTTTTTCTAAAAACTCACTAAGTTTTCCTCCACAAGAGGTGTCGAAAGAAATTTTTTAGTCTAGGTAGGATTTTGGAGATAGGCATCCAAATAACTCCCCGTTATCTGGTTCTCACATTGTCAAAACCATAGAAGTTGTCAAATAGGGAACTAAAAATCCTCCAAGTCAAGTGTTCCTAACACCATAAGGCAGGGAGATACCTGTGAAGGATTGAAGGCCAAGGTATGGTTGTTCTGTGCATCCCCCCTTGAGGTGGGATCCATCCCATGACCCATTTCTTAGGCCAAAAATCTAAATGTCGCACTTTGACCGAGGTACCTAGTGACCAAATTTTAGGACATCTACCCAGGTGGCAATTGTGGGCTGCAATTGCACCTTAATCAGATTTTTTGTGGCTATTGGAAAATATCGCTAGCTCTTTTGAGATATACCCCCTTTACCCCTCATTATAACTAATTATTTCATCCTTCACTAGTTTCTCTTCCGGTGACTTCAGACCCCACTATTGAGTACTATTTGAAGGTCCAGTGCTATTTGAGAGGAAGGACGTTGCGTCTTTTAGGACACGAGCATTTGTTTTCTTTGATTCCCCACATGGACAAAACACTCTTATCCACATATATGATTCTTTTTCAAAACACTTTGTGTATGATGCACTTCTGATTACATTTTGATTTGGATATATATATATTGTGTATAGTTCAAAAATTTGCAGCAAAGGTTCTTGTTTACTTTCTCTCATCACATTTCGCACACATCCACTCAGCTAGTCGGACATCATAGGGGACCCCCAAAACCCCCATCGTTCCAGAAACTTACTCAACCTCCCTCCTATTTTAGGGGGAGTTCCTAGTCTTTCCACCTCATCGGCACCACCTTCACACACTCCTGTGAGCGCTACTGTCTTAGGATCATCTTTGCTTGGTTCCACATTACTTAGGTCCACTTCCCA
This sequence comes from Picea sitchensis, assembly GCA_010110895.2. Classification (NCBI taxonomy): domain Eukaryota; kingdom Viridiplantae; phylum Streptophyta; class Pinopsida; order Pinales; family Pinaceae; genus Picea; species Picea sitchensis. The sequence goes on from SNQJ01S0254127.1 coordinate 6,486, forward strand.
AGTCCCCCGGTCCACTCGCTCTGCTTTACACGAAAGTGGAGGACCAACCTCCTCTCAAGAGGGAAGTACCAACCCACCTAGTCCCCCTCATGGGTCAGGTTCACAACACACTCACACCATGGCTGGAGCTAATCCTCCCCCCCCAGATCTAAACAAACTCACCAATGATCCTATATTGCATGACTCCACATGCCCTGCAATGCCCACCAAACTACCTTCAGACATCCGCAAGTTTGAAGGAAAGGCAGGAGATGACCCTGCCAACCATGTCATGACTTTCCACCTATGGTGCTCTTCCAATAGAATTATGGATTATTCCATTAGACTATGATTATTTCAACGTACATTCATTGGCCCATCAACCAAATGGTATGTAGATGAAAAATCAGGGTCCCATGTGACTTTCAAGTCCTTGGCCAAAGCATTTTTGACCTTCTTCCAATTACCAATCTACCATGACAATGGTCTTGAACTACTCTCTAATTTCAAACAAACCTCAGCCACACATATTTCTAATCACATTCACGAGTGGCATAGACGACGTAGTTTATGCAAAGATGAAACCACCAAACAACAGTGTCTTGACTGGTTTCTCAAATCACTTGTATCTCTCCTCAGTAAAGATATAGCTTCCACCTTCCCTCAATCCGAAGAAGAAGCCATCAATAAGGCTCAACAATATGACCTCATCTATTCACAATCAGGGTACTTATACACAGTACTTCCTGACCTCCCCAAACTCATGCCATTTGGTCAAGACAAACCCAGGATGTCTCACTCAACAAACAGATTGATTGGTAATACCACACACCACAGTCCTCAACCCCAACCACCACCAATGTATGGAACACCTCAATAACCATCAGCTTATGGGGGAACCTCTTATTATCCCCCACCCTCTTATCAATAGCCATACCCTGTTTCTATTCCTCTGCCCATTAGTGGGCCACTGTCGACACCCCCACTACACCCACCTATCTAGACAAGTTTTGGTACCCCCTCTACCTCATCTTATACTATGAGTACTAGTGAAATCACCATGCCTTCCTATGTACCTTACGGATCACAACCCCCACAGAATATGTACTTTCCCTTTCATGGTCCTCCACATCCCATGGCACCCCCACACCCTTACGCTAGAGTGAATTTTGTTCAACCCTCTCCTGTTCAACAATATCAAAATTTTGAACAGCTGAATATGGAAAATCCGACCCATCCATTGAATAATGCAAAAAATAAAGGAAGAAACAAGAAAAATAACAACCCAGGTCAAAGCGGGAATCAACCCCAACAAAACCAACCAGTTGGGGGCAACCAGAACCAAGGGAATCAAAACCCCTAGTGGGGCAATAACAATAGGCATCAAGGGAGAAATAACAATACTATCAAAACCAACTTCCCTTGTGCCCTTTGCGGTGAGTTTGGTCATTATACTCATCATTTCCCCCAAATCGTTGATTTCAAATAGCTGAAAGACTCAGGCAGTCTACCACATCCTCTAGCACTGCCTGCCCCTTAGTAGGCCCCACAACAATATGTGCAACAACCCCCCCCATCCGTGTTGCAGAATCCTATTCCACACCAAGGTGTGATAAACAACCAACAGGACACACAACCTCCCCCACCTCAGGTGGGACAGTACCTCAATCCAAACAATCCAACAGATCGCACGATCCTCCTCACTAGTGAAAAAGAAATCCTTCTGCAAACACGTAATCATCAGTACCATGCACCCATTGAATCCCCTCCCATTCCTCCAGAAAAAATCCCCGTACCAATGGGACCCCCGTTGGTGATCCCTCGCCCTAACACAGAACCACCTCTTTGCATCCCTCACATCCCATTGCGCATGAATGTCCACAACCCACGGACTAGGGAAGCTCATAATTACAGTTTGGTTGATGACTTAGCACAATCCCCGACTTCCATGTCAGTCTTAGAAGTCCTTCAAACTTGTCCCACTCAGCAAAAATCATTACTTTCCGCCTTGGGGGAAATCAACCCTGCAAATACTTGACTCATTACATTTGATCTTGACAGCGAAGAACCTCACCTTCTCTCTTTGATCGCTTTTCAAATCCCAGTGAAAATATGGAACATTACAGTTCATCGGTGTATCATCGATGAAGGTGCATCTACATGCATTATGTCCAAATCTGTATGGCAGAAACTTGGTTCCCCCGAAATCATACCCTCTGCAATTACCTTACGAGCTTATGACGGACGACCATCATCTCTTGAAGGGATCTTCCAAAATGTCCCCATAGAACTCGGGGGAAAGACTATTCTCATCGACATTGAAGTTATCGATGCCCCACTCTATTATAATGTCTTGTTAGGTCGTAGCTACATGTATGCTATGAAGGCAATTGCCTCTTCCGTCTTTCAAACAATGATGTTCCCCCACAACGGGAAGATCGTTATCATTGACCAAGTCTCACATTACGAGCCTAACCCATCTGCCAACATCGATAACATTCTCCCTCTCATCCACATGAGTCATGACGCATACCCACTCATTGAAACGGGTCCCAGAATTTTCAAAGATCCATCATTGTTAGGAACTTACCATGGAGCACCACCGCTCCTTCATCCTTCCAATCAAGTATGTGTTGTATCATTTAACGAAACTGACATAGAAGATACCCTTCCTCCTAGGGAGGCTTCTATCATATCTAATGTCCCACTAGTTGCAGAGTTCCCCCCTCATGAGTCTCCTATGAACTCGTCGACCCCACCAGTCCACGATTTCACCCCTCCCCAAGGCCATATCCCTATTTGGGAAACAGTTCCCCAAGCCATTACTCAAATCCCCTTCTTTTACCCTCCTCCAGGTGTACAAGTTTTCCAGGTAGCCGCAACGCTTACCCTCCCTAATATGGTGTTAGCAATTCTAGTTTGGTATTTACATCCACCCGAGATGGTCCCTTGACTATCCCTTCCCCCCCAAATAGAAGGAATCCCAATGACGATTCCCATACTCACTCCCACCATACCCTCTACACCCCCACTCACTACCCTCCCTGCCATAGCTGGGGGCAGGCGAAAGAACAAAGAGCCCACAACTCCACTCCCCCCATGCATCCAACCTCCTTGCGCACTATGTGAGAAAGATGGACACCAAACCAACAATTTCCCATCTCTACTAGAGGTACGGAATTTGATTCCACTCAATCAAACTCCCTCAACACTTGCCACTATAGCTAGTACTGCTGCTACCACCCTTCATTCAAGTAGTAAAGGGTTGCGAACCAAATTTGATTGCGCTTTATGTTCAGAATATGGCCATTATACCCACCATTGCCCTGCACTTCCATGCTTTCAGCAGACATTAGCCGCAGTACGCCAAAGATTCCAGAGCGAACCTAGTCCAGCTACGTCATCCCTACCAAAAATCACTGACATCCATTATGTCACAACTTCATTCAATGAACGTATGAGATTCCCTTTCTCTCTATGTGAATCCTTAGATCATTTTACATACCAGTGTCCTATGATCATTGAATACAGGTAACGCCAATTGACCCTGCTTCAAAGACCCATAGAATCGATGGTTGACCTTACCTCATCATTATATATTTTTCATCTCATTTCTCCTGAACCCAAAGCCCTCTCAATGCCTCTGTGGTTCTTGGATGACTTATCCGAGGATTCCCCCCCAAATCCCCCCCAATTCTCCCGCTCATTTCCCTACAGAAATTTTACATCGCACTACCACGGGTACTCATCAGTACTTTGATATTTGGTTCATGTCAAGCAAACCATCGCAATTTCCTTGCGTCGTTCCCCTTGCTTCTTCATCACCAAGGGGCAGCCACACGACAACAATCACCAATATCACTCTTCACGACCCCTTGTATTCCTGCCAATTCCACTGTGATGAGGAAATACTAGAAGAGTTAAACAACCTTGACTGCCCATGGGATACACTACACCACCGAGCACTCTTCTTTCCATAGGAAGCCTCCACGCCTCCTAACCAACACCCCATATAGGCAGTCGAAACCAAGGATTTTATCCCATCAGGGCATATCGACTGGTTCAACAACCCCATTCCTACCCCAAATTATTTTGAAGAAGGCAACATGGACAACATTTACCACACCATCAAAATCAACATTTCCATAAAAAATGGCATTGTCAAGGAAATAACCATTGGAGCCGCTTGCACTCCTCAATAAATCACCGCCTATAAAACCCTCTTCCAGGAATATCGGGATATTTTTGCCTAGTCATACACAGAAATGCCTGGCCTTGATCCCTCTATCGTCGAACATCGCATCGACACCTAGCCTGACATTACACCAGTTCGTCAAAAACAGTTACCGCTACACCCATCCAAAGTAGCGGCCATCAAAGCTAAAATTAACAAATTATGTGCGGTTGGGTTCATCTACCCCATCGCCTACACCTCATGGGTTTCTAACCCTATACCCGTTAATAAAAAACAGGGCATTATCCGCGTATGCATGGACTTTCATGATCTTAATCACGCATGTCCCAAAGACAACTTTCCAATTCCTTTCATCGATCAAATTATCGACCACTGCACAGGCCATGAGGCTCTATCCTTCATGGACGGTTTCTCTGGTTATAATCAAATCCAAATCCACCTCGCCGATCAATACAAAACCACATTCACTACCCCTTGGGGTACTTTTGTATATCGTGTCATGTCGTTTGGCCTAAATAATGCTGGCGCAACTTTCCAACGGGCTATGACATACATTTTTCACGATATGGCTCATATCATTCTCGCATACTTGGACAACCTCATAGCTCGATCCAAGAAACGAACCCAAAATCTTGATGATTTACAAATTATCTTCCAACGGTGTCATCAGTACAACATCCGCTTGAATCTCCTCAAGTGTGTATTCTACGTCACCACAGGGAACCTCCTCTGATTAATCATTTCCCAAAGCGGTATTACTGTGGACCTCCTCAAAGTCCAAGCTATCACCGAAATTCCACCTCCCCGGAATTTAGGTCAACTCCAGAGCCTACAAGGCAAGGCTAACTTTCTACGGCAATTTGTCCCAAACTATGCCACTCGCGCACATGGTTTCCTTCACTTCCTACGTCACGACATCCCATTTTATTGGGATGAACATGCCCAATAGTCATTTAAACATCTTAAAATGGCGCTCTCCAATGCCCCTTTAATTAATGCACCTGACTACAATCGTGACTATATCCTCTAGATATCAGCATCAATTGTTTCAGTAGAAGGAGTTATTGTTCAGATAGGTGATGACGATCATGAGAATGTCATTTATTACATTAGTAAAAACCTCTCAAGGCCACCCTTGAAGTATAAACACGAAAAGAAACTAGCCCTTTCAGTCGTCCTCGCAGTCCAGAAACCATGTCACTGCATTCTGCTTCACACAACTAAGGTTGTAGTAGATTCCAACCCTATGCAATACTTGTTCAGTCGTCGGAAAATTAACAACAAATTTTCCCAATGGATCATTATCCTTCAGGAGTATGATCTTGAATTCTCAACACCCAAGAGAAAGAAAGATGTCATCCTCCTCGAACTTGTCACGACCCTCCCCTCTGACACAACCAGTGCCCCCATCAATACTGACTTTCTCGATGAACACCTCTTTTACATCACTTTGGATGATCCTTGGTATGGCGACCTCCTCGTCTACCTCCAAACTCAAAATTTTAGTAACCGCCTTTCACGAGATGATCATCATCGTATTCACCACCAGGCCCCTCACTACCTCCTCATCGGACACATATTATACCGGCGAGGGGTCGACACCATTCTTCATCGATGCCTGACCATTGACGAGGCCAATCGAGTCTTGAACGACTGTCGTGGCAGCGTATGTGGGAGCCATCTTTTGGGAATGTCCACTGCTCAGAAGATCGTCTGAGCAGGTTACTTTTGGCCTACATTGTTTCATGATGGCATTCATGTCGTGAAACGATACGTGAAGTGTGAGCTTTATGCCAACAAAGCACGAGCACCACCTTCTCTTCTTCATCTAGTCATCACTGCCAACCCTTTTTGTAAATGGGGCATCGACTTCATGACTTGTAATCCCCCCTCCAGCAATGGACACAAATACATTGTTGTCGCAGTCGATTACTTCACAAAATGGGTGGAAGCTATGCCCACCTTCAACAATACCGCTGACACCGCA
>SNQJ01S0254128.1:0-12646 GCA_010110895.2 Picea sitchensis
CTACACTCGAGCCTTGAGTGAATTATGCATATACCTTTTGTACAACCCTTGCACCCACATCACCCACTTCTTGGTGCTCTAACCATTGCTCTATCCTTGAAAAACACTTTGAATCCTAACCCCTTAGGCCTTAGTTGTCCCCATACCCCTATACATATTTATTCATAAATATGTTTGGTCTATAAGAAATTCTCTATCAGTTGCATTAAGAGAACTCACATGGTTTTGTGACTTGATTGAGATATAGTTGTTGGTCATCTATGCTAAAGAGGAATTTGTGCGTGCTTTAGTGCGCATGCATTCTAGGAACGTGCACTTGCTCCTTCTAGGAATTTTTTGGTTCCAAGAACACTCTATAATATCATCTATTTCAAGGCCGACAAATAATCCACAACATCTTCAGACAAAAAATAACGTGCAAAGACATGTTTTTCTTATTTTAATGTTCTTGTTTGATTCATTGAGACTTTTGTGTTATTGCCAGACCATTGTATGACAAATTGGAAGACAAATTTGTTAGGTGCAATTGGAATTGTTGTTTGTATCTTCTTGTGTCTTCTTGGAATTGGAACACAAATTTGTCCAAGTGTAATTGGAATTGTTTTTTGTATCTTCTTGGAATTGGAAGACAAATTTGTCCAAGTTGAATTGGAATTGTTATTCGTATCTTCTTGTGTCTACTTGGAATTGGAAGACAAGTTTGTCCAAGTGAAATTGGAATTGTTGTTTGTGTCTTATTGGAATTCAAAGAGAAACTTTCCCAATTGCAATTGGAATTGGAATTATTAGATGTGTTTTCTTTTGTAATACAAAAATAAAATAAAATCTCGACCTAGTTGTGCCTTATTACCTAATACAAAGGAAACTTTGTGGTGGATGTTTAAAATCCAATTTTTATATTTAAACTTGGGGAAACGACGGATTCGAGAAATAAAGCCCCTGAGAAAAAAGAAATTGATAAAAAAGGTAGAAGACGAAAGAGAAAAAAACAAAGTTACGCATGCAAAACATAGGATTTCAGAACAAGGAAATCCAATTTCTAGTGGAATATATGCCACTATTTGTTCTCCTCCATCACCAAAAGCAAATCACAAGAGTTCATTAAAGAGAAATCCATCCTATATCTCATCAGGAAAACATGTTGTGGATGACCAGATGATGGAAGATTTTCTTGGAGTTGAGTATACAATGGATGAAATTAGAGAAGAAACTGGTGTACACCATTGTGTTGAAGGAGTTCATGTGGTGCAATATCTTGTTGGATAGTCAAATGATCTAGAAAATAGTCAATCCCATGTATGCTCTCCTCCCACAGTTGATCCACCAATGATTGAAGGGGAAATAATTTCAACATTGTTAACTCCATAATAAGGAAGTCAAGAGTGCCAGAATAGGGGTTCATCATCGCTACCTAGATTGAGAATTGTGCGATGAAGAAATCCTAAATGCATTCAGGTCGATGAAAGTGGTCTACCATCAATTGAATGTAAGTTACCTAACTATACTATTCGTTATCACTCTTATAAAATCATTAAACAATATTTTGAACCAAAATTCGATGTTGCTAAATGTCAATTATTTTTAGCTTTGTTAAAATCTAGAAGTTTGATTGTTGTTAGGAGAATTTTAGGCATTAAAACAGTCAAAAGTGTAGAAACAAGTCACCATATTGTTAGAAACCATGTAGATTATTTTCAAAGAAATGATAATAAATGTCATTCTAAATACCACAATGCATCACAATGTGTTTTGTCACAATCAATTGTTAGCAAGATCACGAGAAAGCATCGTTTGTTACAACAAACCTCTCACCTCTTGAAATGCAATGTCAAAACCCTTAGAAAGTATTATCATAGACGAGATGGCCTCAACACAGGTGGTCCAATAGGTTTTTGGGTCTTTACTGCTAGGCTACCTCATTCTGACATGAAGTTAATTGGAGAGATTAATGGAATAGTTCAATATTTCTAGCATGAGAACACTATGCCTTCTTCCAACCAAAAATATGTACTAAAATTGAGAAGGAGATCTAGGGACCATGAACCCCATATTAAACACTTTCTTGACATTACATAGATATAATTGTATTAGAGATTTAGAACAGTACATAGTGCACTTAACTTGGGCCAAATATCTTTCCATAAATTCAAGCCTTGGTATGTTCAAATAAAAACAATTTGTAACACATGTTGTTGTAGATATCACATTGAGTATGGTTATTATTATCACACACACACACACACACACATATTTTTTTCATGTTTTTCATAAAACCCTTTTGTAGGAATTCTTATTTATATTTTAGTCATATAGAGACTTTATTCACAACATCTTGTGTACAAGGCTAGAGGGTTTTACATTTTATCAAAAAAAATTCTTAGATGGGACATGCCCCAGGTGTAGTTGAATGACATTACTGAGCAAGTGTATCCATGTAAGCGATGAGTATGAATTGGGGAGGAAGGAGATTTCCTTTCAGAGCTTTAAATATGGTACATATTTATTTATGGAGGATAGAAAAGAAAAAATATACAATTGGTTACTTCCCAAGTGCAAGTTTGTGACTTCATGAAGGACTTCATCGAAAAGACATAAAATTATGGTCAGTATGTCCATGTGGCTCGATGGCAGGACAAGAATTTTAGAATATGTAGAGACACATTTCCTGTTGCTACTATGTTATCAGTGGTTGATTTTGTTTATAACTACACCCTTCAACTAAAAAAAGAGATTCAAATCCAATATTATCACTCAGAGCAGGTAATAATAATGGTCCATATAACATACATGCATGGACCAGATAGTAATGAACAAAACCAAAAATCATTCAATCATTGAATCATCACTATGCATCATGAGTTATAAGCATCATCATCATATACATCATTTTGTCATGGAAAAGAGTGCATAATGGAATCTAGGAATCAGTCTATTATACTTGATATTACAACATTACCATCAGATACATCAACTACATCATGACATCACCTACATCATGACATCACCTACATCATGGCATACTAGATATTACATCATGGAATTATATTGAAAGAGTATCACTTCTACATAAGCGATGATCGGTGCCATGACTTAGCCTATGTACAACATTGTTTTAAATTGTTATACAATCACCTTAAGGAGAAGAACATATAGATGGATCAACATTGTATTTGGTCAAATGGTTGCACAGGGCAGTTCAAAAATGCTCATGCATTTCAATGGTTGTGTATGTTGTACAAAAAACCAAAGGTACCACACATTTGGAACTATTTTGAGTCTAGGCATGGGAAAGGGGAGCATGATGGAGTAGGTGCATGCATCAAAAGAGCGTTACACATGCAAGAAATTAAGTTCACAACTACTTCCCTCATCTGAGATGAAAAATCCATTGTTGAATGGTGTTCTTCAGTAATATAAGAGGGAACATGAACCCATGAAGACCAATCACTCAAGAAATGACATGTACATCGATATTTTTGGGAGGTGTTCGATGTAGATGGTTTGTAGTTGTATGGATGAAAAACAATCCAGGGCACTCAGGGATTCCATTTAGTTAGAACATCAGATGAAATAGTTGAAATATGGATGAGAAAAATATCTTTATTTTGTGGTCCATGTAGTAGTAACGAATGGGATGATTGTGAATTGACAGACTGGCTTGATATATGGGCTCGTGTATCACTCTCCATTGGTCAACATATAACAATGGAATTATGCTAGTTGGAGGAGGACCAATCAATTATTTCAATAGATTATGATCATGTCTTAGATATTGTACTGCTAGGTTCGTTGATTCCTTCTATTAAATTTTGAATAACTAACATTAATGTTTTATTCTTTGGTCATTTAGTGGACTCACATTTTCTGCAGGGCACATATATGCAGTGGTTTCCACAAGAGATAATGAATGGGGCACTGATTATTGGCTGGCATGATGCTTAGAGGGAAATAATACCCTCATGAAATTAGTAACAGACTCCTAAGGAATTGAATTTTCGATTGGGTCAATGGTTATTAAAGGAGAATATATGACATAGGATGAAAGAATATGAAAGAAATGTGGTTATGTATTTCAATATTATAAACTGGGTCAAGTCGTATACCACTTTACAAACTTGGTTATTGGTAGAAACCTCCAACTACAAACAATCCCAAGAAATAACTCATCAAAGGTACACTACTTCTTTCCTTACTTTGAGCACGAGAAGTTAATGGAGGCCATCAGTGTTAGAAGTGATCCCAATGGTCTACTTGAATGACCACAGGTATGTAAAAGATATAATTTTGGCTTCATTTTAACTACTATTAAAATATTTGAAATGATGTTAAATTATACCTTGCGTTCAAATATTTTGTTATGTAAAATATTTTGACTGCTATTAAAATATACATTGCCATGCCATGCCTTTCCTTGCCTTGTCTTTCCATGAATTCACTTTCCTTTCCCAACATTCACTTGCCTTGGATTTCATTTCCTTCACTTGTCATTCCATACCTTTCCATACCATGCCATACCTTTCCTTTCCATGCCATGCCTTTCCTTGCCTTCAATTTCCTTGTCTTGCCTTTCCTTGCCTTCACTTTCCATGCTTTGTCTTGCATTTCCTTCACTTTCCTTGCCTTTCCTTCACTTGTCATGCCATACCTTCCCATGCCATGCCATACCTTTCCATTCCTTTCCTTGCCTTGCCTTGCCATGCCTTCACTTTCCTTTCCTTGCCTTTCCTAACATTACCATTCCATGCCATGCCTTACCATGCCATTCCATGCCATGCCATGCCTTTCCATGCCATGCCATGCCTTTCCATGCCTCGCCTTGCCTTCACTTTTCTTCACTTGCCTTTCCATGCCTTTCCTTTCCTTACGATACCATGCCATGCCTTGCCTTGTCTTCTCATGCCTTTCCTTTCCTTCCCATGCCTTTCCTTTCCATGCCTTGCCATTCCATGCCCTCCCTTGCCTTGCCTTGCCTTTCCATGCCTTACCATGCCATGCCTTGCCTTTCCTTGCCATGAAACAAGAATAACAAGAATAACAAAAATAACAAAAAAATAAACCAACAAAAAATAACAAAAAAAGAAACATAACAAAGAATAACAAAAAATAGAAAAAATAACAAAGAAATAAACATTGAAATGAAACAAGAATAACAAAAAATGAAACATTGCCATGCCATTGCCATGCCTCACAATTAAACCCTAGGAATACACCTTGAGACCTTTTATTACATTTTTTCATAATTTTCATCCCTTTAGGGTTGTCATGTCTTGAATATTGTAGGGATGCCATCTGTCATCTTGCATTTCAACATGCATTTGTTATCTAAACCCTAGTTTAAGATTGCATTTTTGGCCCCATTTCATTTAATGCTTACTTATTTTAAGGGTCGTTATATTTTTACTTGTAAAGTTTCTTGACTTTTCATGTACTTCCATGCCATGCCATGAATTGCCTTGCCTTTCCATTCCATGCCTTACCATGCCATTCATTTCCATGCCATTCCTTTCCTTTCCTTACCTTTCCTTGACATGCCTTCACTTGTCTTTCCTTTCCTTTCCATGTGTTGCCTTCCCATACCTTGCATTACCTTCCCATGCCTTGCATTGCTGTGCCTTCCCATGCCTTGCCTTACCATGCCTTCCCATGCCATTCCTTGAATTTCCTTTACTTTCCTTCACTTGTCATACCATGCCTTACCTTGCCATGCATTTTCTTGCCATGCCTTCACTTTCCTTGCCTTGTCTTGCCTTCCCATGTCTTGCATTTCCTTGTCATTCCTTCTCATGCCTTTCCTTGCCATGCCTTCCCATGCATTTCCTTGCCATGCCTTTCCATCTGTTTCCTTTCCTTGCCTTTCCTTCCCATGCATTGACTTACCTTGCCTTACCATGCCATGCCATTCCTTTCCATGCTATGCCTTGCCATGCCTTTCCATGCCTTGCCATACCATGCCTTTCCTTACCTTGCCTTTCCTTCCCATTCCTCGCCTTGCTTTTCCTTTCCTTACCTTGCCTTGCTTCCCATTCCTTGCCTTGATTTTCCATGCCTTCCCATACCTTTCCATACTATGAATTCTCTTTCCTTTCCTTTCCATTCCATGCCATGCCTGGTCTTTCCTTTCCTTCCCATTCCTTTCCTTGCCTTCACTTTCCTTCCCATGCCTTTCCTTTCCATGTCTTCCCATGACTTGCCTTGACATGCCTTCCTATGTATTTCCATGCCTTACCTTGCCTTGCGATGCCTTCCCATGCGATGCCTTACTTTGCCTTACACTGCCATGCCTTCCCATGCCTTGCCTTGCCATGCCCTCCCATGCCTTGCATTTCCTTGCTTTTCCTTACCTTTCCTTACCATTCCATGTCGTGCCTTGCCTTGACTTGCCTTGCCATTCCTTGTCATGCCTTTCCATGCCTTTAAATACCATGCCTTGCCTTGCCTTGCCTTGCCTTGCCTTTCCTTTCCTTTCCTTTCCTTTCCATGCCATGTCATGACTTTCCTTGCCTTGCCTTTCCTTCCCATTCCTTGCCTTTACTTGCCATGCCTTCCCATGCCTTGACTTTCCATGACTTTCCATGCCTTTCCATGCCTTGTCTTTCCTTTCCATGCCTTCCCATGCCATTCCTTACCTTTCCTTTCCTTTCCACACCTTGCCATGCCTTGCCTTACCATGCTTTCCCATGCCTTGCCTTTCTTTGCCTTGAATTTCCATGCCTTCCCATTCCATGCCTTTCATTTCCTTTCCTTTCCATGCCTTGCCATTCCTTTGTGTTCCTTGCTTGCCATGCATTCCCATGCCTTTCCAAAGATACTCCAACAAATAGTTTTCTGGTGGATGAAATGACAACGGAGGGGACCCACTAGCTAAAAACTAGTGCTCTAGATCCAATGCAACTAACGGTTCATCCATCCAAGTCTCAGTTTGAGTTTTGTCACAAGTTGCAACTCGCTTCCTCAATCCATTTAGGGACATGTGGCCAATTTGGTCTAGGGGCATAAAATCCAAACCGAGTGGCATAATGAAGTTCCGTAACCTCCCACAATTCTATTTGGTCAAGGTCCACATGACTACACTACCCTAAAATTCCCGACACAATGTTCCTGAAAAACGACCTCCTCTTTAGAGATTGCACTATGCCTCATTGAGAAAAACCCTAGTGCTAGAGATACTCCAAGAAACGATTTTATAGTGGAAGGAATGACAATGGAGGGGCCCCAATAGCTGAAAATCGGTGCTTAAGATCCAATGCAATTGACAGTTCATCTATTTGAGTCTCAGTTTGAGTTTTATCGTGAGTTTCAACTCGCCTCCTCAAGCCATTTAGGGACATGTGGCTTATTTGGTTTGGAGGCATAAAATTCAAACTGAGCGACATTAAAAAGTTCTGTAAGCTCCCATAAGTCTATTTGGCCAAGGCCCATGTGACTCCACTACCCATAAATTCCTAACACAATGTCCTTTAAAACCGACCTCCTCTTCAGAAATTGCACTATGCCTCATTGAGCAAAACCCTAGTGCCAAAGATACTCCAACAAACGGTTTTCTGGTGGATAAAATGATAGTGAAGGGGCCCCACTAGATAAAAATCAGTGCTTCAGAGCCAATGCAACTAAAGGTTTGTCCATATGAGTCATGGTTTGAGTTTTATCATGAGTTTCAACTCGCCTCCTCAAGTCATTTAGGGATATGTGACCAATTTTTTCCAGGGGAATAAAATCCAAACCGATTGGCATAACAAAGTTCTGTAATCTCCTGAAAGTCTGTTTGGCCAAGGCCCATGCTACTACACTACCCACAAATTCTTGACACAGTGTTATTGAAAATCAACTTTCTCTTCAAAAATTACACTATTTCTCATTGAGAAAAACCATAGTGCCAGAGATACTCCAACAAACAGTTTTTCTATGGATGGAACAACAATGGAGGGGCCCCACTAGCTAAAACCCAGTGCTCCATATCCAATGTAACTGATGGTTCATCCATCTAAGTCCCACTTTGAGTTTTATCATGAGTTGCAACTCACCTCCTCAAGCCATTTAGGGACAAGTGGCCAACTTGGTGTAGGGGCATAAAATACAAACCGAGCGACATAACAGAAAGGAAAAACAAGACAAGGCAAGGAAATCGAAGGAAATACATGACAAGTCTAGGCATGGTATGACATTGCAAGGCAAGGAAAGTTCCAACTCTAGGTGTAGGTGTAGGTCTAGGTAAATCCTATTACTTATGATAATCCATGCTTGACAAATATATGATACCTTAGATATATGAATAAATAGAGCTTATCTTATGACATTGAAATTCTCATGCAAGTATTTGTATATAAGATATATGGGATAACAAGTTGTAGAATTACATTCTTAATGAATCCTTTCAATGCAATTTTTATGTATTGAAATTGTTCATTTAGTATAAGGATTGTTTACATATTAAAATTGTTCATTTAGTATAAGGATTGTTTACGTATTAAACTTGTTAATTTAGTCAAGGCATGACATGGTATGTCATGACAAGTGAATGCAAGGAAATGCATGGCAAGTGAAGGCAAGGCATGGAAAGTGAAGGCATGACAAGGCATGGCATGGCATAGTATGGAAAGGCATGGCATAGAAAGGCATGGTATGGAAAATAATGGAATGTAAAGGCAAGGCATGGAATGGCATGGTAAGTGAAGGCATGACAAGTGAAGGAATGGTATGGAAATTGAAGGAATGGCATGACATGGAAAGGAATGACAAGGCATGGCATGGAAAGAAAAAGCATGGCATGGCAAAACATGACATGGAAAATAAAGGCATGGCAAGGAAAGACAATGGCATGGTATGGAAAGGAAAGGAAAGGCATGACATGGCTTGGAAAGGCATACCATACCATACCATACCATGGCAAGGAAAGTCAAGGAAATGAATACCATACCATACCATGGAAAGGAAATGCAAGGAATTTCATGGCAAGGCATACCATACCATACCATACCATACCATGGCTTGGAAAGGCAAGGAAATGAAAGGAATATCATACCATACCATACCATACCATGGAAAGGAAAGGAAAGGAAAGGCATACTGTACCATACAATACCATGGAAGGGCAAGGCAAGGCATACCATACCATGGCTTGGAAAGGCAAGGCATGCCATACCATGGTAATTTAAGGCAAGGCATACCATACCATGAGAATGGAAAGGAATGGAAAGGCATGGAATGACAAGTGTTATAATACAAAATGTTACAATTATGCATTTGTTCCATGGCTTAACAATTTCCCAATGCTTTCTAGACTTTTCCCTAAAATTACTCTCCAAAAATAATTTAAAAAACATTCCCTAAGAGCATATCCGTGGGTTTTCCTAGTGCAACATGTGAACATCCACAACTTTCCTCACTGCAACCGGAAGATGCCCTCATTTTTGGTGAAAAATAAAATAATCATGTGTTTTTAGGTGGGTTTTTCGGTTGGGCTCGTTTCTCAATGACCCTTTCCCGTACACAATGGAACTCAACTCCCAACCTCTTTGAGAAGATATAAAAAAACCATGGAGGGCTAAGGACATGACACAAGTCCCTTGGTTCAAATTTATGTTTCCAACGTATATCAATCCGCATTTCCATATAATTATCTGAGCAACACGCCCTTTAGTATGGAAAGTCCTTTTCTAGAGATTCTTTCTGATTTTATGTGGCTATAGGGTGTTTCCTTATCCCTATTTGAGTCATTGAGAGAAGATAATATTGGTTGAGTTGATTCTTGAGGATTCCCGAAAGCACCCAAACATTTGGCTTCAAGACGATGCCTAAGGATGGACAAGGTTGTAAATTACCTTTTCCACTTGCTGATAATAAAAGAGTTTATTTTCCCCCAAATTTTGTCTTCAATGTACATTTATCCTTATGTTTACTTTGAATATGACATATAACATGCACATGATTTTCATCGCATAACTACTTTCGTCACAACCCTAGTTTTGTATCTATCTTGCAGGCTGGTTCCAACAGAAGACTGTGAGCTCTTAGACCAATTGGAGCGGGGATCGACATCAAATGGGAGAACAAGGTGCACCTTCGTTTCTCCTTTCTATCCCTTCTTTCTCCTAATAAAAGTAGTTATTGTCTTTATTTTTTTTGTGCTTGTCACTAAGGGGAGACTGTTGTCTCTTTCACTTAGTCTTGCTCTATTGTGATTACGACCCACAATCACAGGGGAAAAATCCCTTAATTAGAATTGGTAACTCCACTGGGGATTCTCCGAGTTTGCATCGGTTGTAGGGTGGCTTGTTTGTCCTTTTTGATTTCTGTGATTTTTCCTGTTTTCCAAGCTTTGTTGCAAAGCTTTTAGTATCTGGAAACTTTTCCAAAGGTTTATGGGAGTCTCCCTGTTGAAAGTCCTTTTTATTTTTCCAATTTTACAAAATTATCCGCACTTTTTTGTTATATCAGTCGCAGATATACACACTTTCATTATTTATGAGTTGCGAACATCCGCGAGTCTCAGTTCACATAGTCGCAGACCTGTGTGCATTTTGTGAAAATTTTATTTCTTCAATTTCTGAGATATTTATGGGTTTCTCCAGGTTATCCTCGACTTCATAGGTTTGCGATTGCATTGTAATACCATGTTTAATCTTATGAAAACCTTCAGATCAAAAAAGATCTTTCTCTTGGCTTCCCAACATTGTTGGCATATTTTTAGATTGCATTTTTAAGTAAAATTATTTTCATTTTGAAAAAAACAATTCCCCCTCATTGCCTTGAATCGTGTATTCTGCAGTTTCTTTTATCATCTTTTGTTAGTTTTGCTTTGATAGAAGGAAAGGAAAAAAAAAAAACTAGTTTTCTGCTAGTTAGATATCTTTCTTTCTTTGCATTGTTATTTGAAAAAGAAAAAGATAGTAGCATAGGTTTTTCATTTTATTCTCATCTTAAAATAATTTCAAAAGAAAAATAAGAAAATAAAAATTCTTTTGTTTACTTCTTTTCTTTCTCTTGAAAGTTGCATTGTGCATTTTGCATCAGAAAAGGAAAAAAGATTGCATCTTTTGGTTTGAAGGATTTTTTATGCATTATCTTTGTGAAACTCTTTTTCATTTGATGAATTAGTGTAAAGTTTTATTTGCCAGTGTTCTTATAAGTTTCATTTTATAAGAGTCTCAAACAACATCAGTTGCACCTCCATACCCTTTGAGTAAAAACAAACACTAAAACAAACGCTAAGCTTAAAATGTACTAGACTTTGTTTCTAGGGTTCACAAACAAGTTTAGGGTTAGGGCCTTGGATTAGGATTGGAGAGATAACTCTCCAAGTCCGCAAAATAGACATAGGAGTATGAGATAGGGAAAGTCTCAAATCTAATTTTCATATAAGTATAGCAGAGAGCCTCCTATAATAAATGAGATAAACACGAGGTCGCGTGAAGGAGAGTCGATGAGATTTACCCTCCAAATCTTGACTAAGCATTGTGGAGAGATTGTATATTGGGGGTTTTGTTGGTTCCTTTACCTCCATGTAAGGAGACACTTTTGAAGATTTGGGCTTTGTTAACCTGCCCGTACGTTCGATCCCGACTGTCAATTGTACCCCCCGAACGTTGATTATAAGTTGGTGACCTTAGTGGCTTTTCCTAGGGATCTAAGAGGTGACTGCGGGGCTTGTTGTGGTACTTTGGGAATATTTCATATCAAACGTTTCAGTACTGCTGGAGGGTTCCTTGCAAAGCGTGGGTACTTGCATCGGATAAGGATGGTTAGTGGAGGTTGGGATAGCGACTTATCACTCCTTCATTCGTTGGTCCAAAAGACTTAATCAACCCATACCTTTGTCTAAAAGGTCCCTTTCCACTTTTTCATTTCTTTGGACTTAGGACCTCATCCACCTGGGCTGAAGATTTGGAAAATTTGTTTGCTTGAGATGTTTCTCTTAGGAACTTTTATTGGAGTGCTTATTTGTGTAGTTAGCCTTAGGTTGTTTCAGTGTCACCACTTTTGGATCATTGCTTTAGGGTGGTTGACCAACTGCTCCACTGGTCGGGAAGGACCCCTTGTCTTTCTCTTGAAAACATGGAGTTGCCTCCTAGAAGGCATGAGTTTTTATACCACTGGTTCACAAGAGTCATTGCGCGAGACTTTTATGGACATGAACAATCCTGCAAGGGATGAACCTATGCATAGGAATGATATGGCCAAAGTTATTGAGGATACCAACCAAGGGACCCCTGCCCAAAGGGATTATTGTGCTTCTCCTTTCTTTGGAAACATTGGTTCCCCCTTGATGGCCACTTTGAACATTCCTGGGTTGAATTTAGGACTACTAGTTTGGTTGTGGACCACTCCAAGTGTCCTGAATGCTCTTGATGCTTCTCAGATAAGTACCTTATGTCAGGGGAATCATAAAGATTTTGATCCTTCACCTTTTTCATCCACAATGTTTACTTCTCCTCCTCCTCCCTCTTCTAGTGAAATTATTTCTATTAGTAACCAAAAGTATAAAAGGCGTAGGAAGAGGAAGAGTACGAAGAAGAAGTCATGAACCTCTACTTGTCATGTTGGAGACTTGTCTCCATCCTTTGCAATTCATGATGAGGGAAAGTGACCAGCCTCTGGTAGTCATGCTAGAAGAACAAGTCCAATCACTATGAGTCATACTGGAATTCGC
>SNQJ01S0254130.1:0-12646 GCA_010110895.2 Picea sitchensis
TAGCCCCAGGGTGGGGGTGAACCACATAAATCTGTGTGTTATTCTCTATGCTTTGACTTGATGTGTTTATCTCTTCTTTGGCTAAGTGCTTTGATATATTTAGATAGGTCTACTTATGATTTGTGCTTCAATAGATGTATATGAATAAGTATATCTGATATGTATGAAGATGCTTAGTTCTGATCTACTATATCTGACCTGTTTTACTGTTGCTAAGTGCTAAATTACCTTATATCTAAGTGAATATTGCGATGCTCTGTGCTATCTGCGAAGTATAATAAGGGTTGAATATTGATGAATAATCAATGTTAGGTGTTATGTAAGAAATATAATCACAGATCTATGTCCCAGATAAGGATGCAGACACCTGGGTCTTGCAACCACCCCTGCCTCGACCTCGGGTGAGACTTCATCTGCTTCACAGGTGTTGCCAAAAGGGCCGATAGTTAGGGTTTTGTTGGTTCACTTTTGTAGCGTTGAACCTTGGGTCTGCCCCTATGCCAACACCTACATTTGATAATAACGGGAAAACTCCAATTTTGTTCATATTCAATCATATCATCACTCGGTTCGGTGTCCCTCAAGCCATTGTCACTGACCATGGTTCCATTTTCTCAATTTCATGATGTCTAAACTTACCGATAGGTTGGGTCTTTGACATGAAAACTCAACCCCTTACTATCCACAGGCCAATGGCCAAGTTGAAGCAATCAACAAAGTTCTAACCACCATTCTTTGACGGATGGTAGGAATTCACAAGTCAAGCTGGCACATAATGCTCTTTTCATCATTATGGGCCTATCAGACATTTGTTAAATCTGTCACAGGGTTCACACCTTTCCATTTAGTGTATGGTATTGAAGTTATTTTGGCGATTGAATGTGAAATCCCATCTTTGAAACTAGTTGTCGAAATTCTCTCTAACACCTCAATCGAAGAAGAAAGTCTCATGTATTTGATGTAATTAGACGAGCCTCGATGTGATGTTGCATTAGTCATATAAAATCAGAAGAAACGTTTCAAAACGCAATACGGCAATCCTGTCAAACCGCATGTTTTTTCTTAGGGTGATTTAGTTCTCCTTTACAAACAAGATCGTAACTTATTAGGGGCTGATAAATTCGAGCCCATGTGGTGTGGCCCTTACATCGTTAAACGTGTTTTGGAGAAAGGGGCTTATGAGTTGGTGGATTATGATGGAATTCCTTTGGGTGAACCTAGAAATGGGCTTTACTTGAAGAAGTAATATGCTTAAAATATTGTTTTCATGAATACTTTGTATCTTTAGTTTATCACACTCTACTATTATTTTTTCGTTTTTTGTTCTACATTTAAGTTGCTTACCATGCCTTGTGCTTGGTTTCCAGATGTCATCTTCCTCACTACCCTATATCAACCTTGTTGATGCTTCTAGTCGTAGTACTCAAAACCTAGTGTCGGTTGGATGGGAAATATATGCACCTATGAATGAGTCGATCAGTCTACCCGATGTTTTCCTTGGTCGTGCAACTAATAATATCGTGGAATACAGTGCATTTATTGAGTTATTAACTGACTCCATTTCATTTGGCATCCATCATCTTGTTGCACATATTGATTCACAACTAGTGGTGTTCCAATTGAGTAACGTTTATTCCATCTGAAGTCATACATTGTTACGGGTATACTTAAGAATTTGCTTCTTGGAAAGACATTTTGATTATATTAAAAATCAACATATTCCAATATATCTAAACACATTAACAGATGAATTGGCTAATTATTTTTTAGACAAACATTTGTACCATTTATAAATCCAAACACACATTTAAAAGACAAGTAATCTGGTAGGTACTTTATATTATAACGTCAAAAGTTACAAAACAAAGTGTTTGTCCTGAGACCAAAATGTCAAAATGTTAAAGCACATGGCTTAATATACATGCATCAAGTATTTTTCTCGCTATAACAAATGACTTCCCATGCCACTCGATGGAGCAGTCGACCAATGGATGTTGATACACCAACTGTATGGTGTTGGTAGCGTCGAGGTAACTCGTACACCATGATGTATGGGATCTTCATGGTCAAACCCTCAAGGTTATGTTCTTTCTCCTTTATATCCTCAGCAACCACCACTCGACCCACCATTGTGCCTATATCTACACGTATTTGGATAGGAGATGATCATGGAGGCCTGAATGGAACCACATTTGCACTATTGAGAGCACTTGATTAGTCTCGGATAAATAAATAAATAAACATTTTATAAATAAAATACCAAAAACAACATATATTTAAAAAATTCCTTCTTACCTATCTCTCCCCACTGGGAACCCTCAGGTAGTGCCAATTTAGGATCTCTATAGAAGTCAGTTCTGACATATGCATAGTCCTCCACCATGATAATTTGATCCCTTGGCCACTGGAAGAAAGCTTGATCATATGTGATGATTGGCACACCACCATGATGTGCCATCAAATATACCCATATTTTCATCTGAGGATCCTATGGAGTGGGTATTCCCCACTCCACATGTTGTAGTCTCAGAACGAGAACCCTCTCTAAGAAGAAGGATACCAAAATAGATACATACCTGAATTGTTCCAATCGACGGTCCTACACTTTGTCAATTGTTTCTTCATGTTTTCTAGAAGACCCTCGCACCAATTGAACACCTGAGGCTCCATACACTCAATAACATACTAAAAGTGGATTTGTAAATCCATGTGAGGATCTGCACTCCCTACCATCCGAGTGATAGTATAGAGGATATTCCTAAAAGGAAAATCTCGAACATCCTTTATGGAAACCTTTCCACTATGCTTCTTTATACCAGGTGCGCAGTGATGTGCTGTGTAATAATCCATGGGTTCTCCCCCAACTTTGCTTCTCGATAGTGACACTTGGGAGCCTCGACGAGATAATCCAATCAAGAAGTAAATTTCATAATTCTCTAAGGTGAGTGTATGCACATCCACATGAAAATATTGTTCATTGATGTCCCACATGTGGACTAAGTACTCCAATAACCTCAATTGGGATCTTATTCCCTAAACTTTTAAAATTTTGAGCAAGCCACACTCCTGGAGTACCATGAAAGTGCCCAGGTCATTCCCGGCAAAGTTATATTCTTCTTCGTGCTCACGTTCCCTCCACTCAAGAATTATGATCGATGAAAAATTGCCAAAAAACATTAAAATATGATTAGGTTCATCAAAATTTCAAAGTTGTGGGTTTTCCTAACTCTATCTCTCTTTTTAAAATTTAAGTTGTGGTCGTCATAGGGGCTCTCATTTCCATAGTGCGACGTCTTCTCACCCTAGTCGTGGAACCCCTACAATGATTTGGGATCGTCGTAGTTCATGATAGGGTGAGCCTGCATCGATCTCAAAGTGCAATTTCATGATGTCTGAACTTATCGATAAGTTGGGTCTTCGACATGAAAACTCAACCCCTTACCATCCACAGGCCAATGGCCAAGTTGAAGCAATCAACAAAGTTCTAACCACCATGCTTCGACGGATGGTAGGAATTCACAAGTCAAGATAGCACACAATGCTATTTTCAGCATTATGGGCCTATCTGACGTCCGTTAAATCTGTCATAGGGTTCATACATTTTCAATTAGTGTATGGTATTGAAGCTATTATGTCGATTGAATGTGAAATCCCATTTTTGAAAATAGTTGTCAAACTTCTCCCTAACACCTCAGCCGAACAAGAAATTTTTTTGTATTTGATGCAATTAGACGAGACTCGTCGTGATGCCACATTCATCATAGAAACTCAGAAGAAATGTTTCAAATCTCAATACGACAAGCATGTCAAACCGTGTGTTTTTTTCTGAGGATGATTTAGTTCTTCTTTACGAACAAGATCGTGACTTATTAGGGGTCGATAAATTCAAGCCTATGTGGCATGGCCCTTACATCGTTAAACAAGTTTTGGAGAAAGGGGATTATTATTTGGTGGATTATGATGGAATTCCTTTGGGTGAACCAAAAAATGGGCTTTACTTGAAGAAGTAATATGCTTAAAATATTTTTTTCATGAGTGCTTTTCATTTTTAGTGTATCATACTCTATTGTGATTTTTTCATTTTTTGTTCTACCTTTAGGATGCTTACCATTCCTTGTGCTTGGTTTCCAGATGTCAGCTTCCTCGCTACCCTATATTGTCTTTGTTGATGGTTCCAGTTGCAGTACTTAAAACCTAGTGTCTGTTGCATGGGAAATCTATGCACCTACGAATGAGTCGATCAATCTAAATGATGTTTTCCTTGGTCATCCAACTAATAGTATCATGGAATACAGTGCAGTTATTCAGTTATTAACTAACTCCATTTCATTTGGCATTTGTCATCTTTTTGTATGTCTTGATTCACAACTAGTGGTGATGCAATTGAGTAACATTTATTCCATCTGAATTCCTACATTGTTACGGGTATACTTAATAATTCGCCTCTTGAAAAGACATTTTGATTATATTGAATATCAACATATTCCGAGATATCTAAAAACATTAACATATGCATTGGCTAATTATGTTTTAGACACACATTTGAAGCATTTATAAATACAAACACATTTAAAATACAAGTAATCCGGTAGGAACTTTATATTATAACTTCAAAAGTTACAAAAACAAGTATTTGTCCTGAGACCAAAATGTCAAAATGTTGAAGCGCATGGATTCATATACACATGCATCAAGGATGTCAAACAACTACCCATGCCACTTGACTGAGAAGTCGACCAATGGATGTTGATACACCAGTTGTATGGCGTTGGTAGCATCGAGGTAACTCATCCACCATGATGTCTAGGATGTTCATGGTGAAACCCTCAAGGTTCTATTCGATCTCCTCGAGATCCTGAGTGGCCACCCCTCGATCAACCACTGCGCCTATCTCTCCATGTCTCTGGATAGGAGATGATCCTAGAGGCCTAAATGGAGCCACATCTGCATTGTTGAGATCACTTGATTAGTCTCGGATAAATAAAAAACCATTTTATAATTAAAATACCAAAAACAACATATATTGAAAAAAATCCTTCTTACCTATCTCTCCCCACTAGGAAACCTTAGGTAGTGCCAATTCAGGATTTGCATGGAAGTCAGTTCTGGCATATGCATAGTCCTCCACCATGATAAGTTGATCCCTCAGCCACTGGAATAAATCTTTATCATGTGTGACGATTGGCACACCACCATTAAGTGCCATCAAATATACCCATATTTTCATCTAAGGATCCTATGGAGTGGGTATTCCCCATTCCACATGATGTGGTCACAGAACGGGAACCCTCTCTAAGAATAAGGATACCAAAATAGAGCGATACTTGAATTGTTTAAATCGACTGGCCCTACACTTTGTCAATTGTTTCTTCATGTTTTTTAGAATACCCTCGCACCAATTGAACACTCGGGGCTCCATACACTCGATAGCATACTGAAAGTGGCTTTATAAAGCCATGTGAGGAGTCACACTCCCTGCCATCTAAGTGATAATATAGAGGATAGTACTCAAAGGAAAATATCAGACATCCTTTATGGAAACCTTTCCATTATGATTCTCTGTACCAAGTGCTCAATGATGCGCTACGTAATAATTCATGGGTTATCCACCACCTTTGCTTCCTGATAGTGACACATGGGATCCTTGATGAGATAATCCAGTCAATAAGTAAATTATTAATCTCTAAGATGAGTGTATGCACAACCACATGAAAATATTGTTCATTCATGTCCCACATGTGGACTAATTACTCCAATAGCCTCAATTGGGATCTCATGCCATGAACATTGAAAATTTTGAGAAAGACACACTCATGGAGTGCCATGACAGTGCCCAGTTCATTCCCGACAAAGTAATATTATTCTTCATGCTCACGTTCCCTCCTCTAGAGCATTATGATCGATGAAGACCTACCAAACAACATTAAAAGATGATTAGGTTCATCAAAATTTCAAAGATGGGAGTTTTCCTAACTCTATCTCTCTTTTTAAATTTTGAGTTGTGGTCGTTGCAGAGGCTCTCTCTTCCACAGTGCATCATCGTCTCACCCTAGATGTGGACCCCCTGCGACAATTTGAGATTGTTGTAGTTCACGATAGAGTGAGTCTGCGACGTTCTCAAAGAAAAATTTCATGATGTCTGAACTTACCAATAAGTTGGGTTTTCAACATGAAAACTCAACCCCTTACTATCCAATGTCCGATGGCCAAGTTGAAGCAATCAACAAATTTMTAACCACCATGCTTTGATGGATGGTAGGAATTCAAAATTCAAGCTAGAACACAATGCTCTTTTCGGAATTATGGGCCTATCGGACGTCCGTTAAATCTATCACAGGGTTCACACTTTTCGAGTTAGTGTATGGTATTGAAGCTATTATGTCGATTGAATGTGAAATCCCATCTTTGAAACTAGTTGTTGAACTTCTTCCTAACACCTCAACCAAAGAAGAATTCTCTTGTATTTGAAGAAATTATACGATGCTCATTGTGATGATGCATTAGTCATAGAAACTCAGAAGAAACGTGTCAAAGCTCAATATGACAAGCCTATCAAACCGCCTGTTTTTTCTGAGGGTGATTTAGGTCTCCTTTACAAAAAAGATCGTGACTTATTAGGGGTCGATAAATTCGAGCCCATGAGGTGTGGCGCTTACATCGTTAAATTATTTTTGGAGAAAGGGTCGTATGAGTTGGTGGATTATGATGGAATTCCTTTGGGTGAACCCGGAAATGGGATTTACTTGAAGTTCTATGCTTAAAATATTATTTTCATGAGTTCTTTGTATTTTTAGTGTATCATACTCTAGTATGTTTTTTTCCTTTTTTGTTCTACCTTTAATCTTCTTACCTTTCCTTGTTCTTGGTTTCCATATTCCATCTTCCTCGCTACTCTATATAATCTTTGCCAATGGTTCTAGTCGCAGTACTCAAAACCTAGAGTCTACTGCATGGGAAATCTATGCACCTACGAATGAGTCGATCAATATACACGATGTTTTACTTGGTCGTGCAACTAATAATGTCGTGGAATAAAGTGAAGCTATTGATTTATTAACTAATGACATTTCATTTGGCATCCGTCATCTTCTTGTACGTCTTGATTCACAACTAGTGGTGCTACAATTGAGTAATGTTTATTCCATACGAAGTCCTACATTGTTACGAGTATACTTAAGAATTCACCTCTTGGAAAGACATTTTGATTATATTGAATATCAACATATTATGAGATATCTAAACACATTAAAAGATGCATTGGCTAGTTATGTGTTAGAAGGACATTTTCACCATTTATAAATCCAAACACACATTTAAAATACAAGTAAGACGGTGGGAACTTTATATTATAACATCAAAAGTTACAAAAAAAAAGTGTTTTTCCAGAGACCAAAATGTCAAAATGTTGAAGCACATGGATTCATATAGACATGCATCAAGGATGTTTCTTGCTATAAAAAATGACTTCCTATGCCACTCGATGGACCAATCGATGAATGGATGTTGATACGCCAACTGTATGGTGTTGGTAGCATCGGGGTAACTCGTCCACCGTGATGTATGAGATGTTCATGGTCAACCCCTCAAGGTTCTCTTTTATCTCCTCAATATCCTCAGTAGCCACCCCTTGACCCACCATTGTTCCTATCTCTCCATGTCTCTGGATAGGAGATGATCCTCAAGGTGTAAATGGTGCCACATTTTCATTGTTGAGAGCACTTGATTAGTCTCGGATAAATAACAAAAAAAAATTAAAATTAAAATACCAGAAACAACATATATTGAAAAAAATCCTTCTTACCTAACTCTCCCCACTGGGAACCCTCAGGTAGTGCCAATTCAAGATCTCCATGGAAGTCGGTTCCAGAATATGCATAGTTCTCCACCATGATAAGATGATCCATCAACCACTGAAAGAAATCTTGATCATATGTGATGATTGGCACACCACCATGATGTTCAATCAAATATACCCATATTTTCATCTGAGGATCCTGTGGAGCGGGTATTCCCCATTCCACATGATGTAATCACAGAACGGGAACCCTCTCTAAGAAGAAGGATACCAAAATAGATCCATACTCGAATTGTTTCAATTGACCGGTCCTACACTTTGTCAATTGTTTCTTCACATTTTCTAGAATACCCTAGCACCAATTGAACACCCGGGGCTCCATACACTCGATAGCGTACTGAAAGTGGCTTTGTAAATCCATGTGAGGAGCCACACTCCCTACCATCTGAGTGATAGTATAGAGGATAGTCCTCAAAGGAAAATATCAGACATCCTTTATGGCAACCTTGCCACTATGCTTCTTTGTACCAGGTGTACAGTGATGTGCTACGTAATAATCCATGGGATCTCCACCACCTCTGCATATTGATAGTGACACCTGGAATCCCACCCACATCTAAGGTGAGTGTATGCACACCCACATGAAAATCTTGTTCATTGGTGTCCCACATGTGGACTAAGTACTCCAATAGCCTCAATTGGGATCTCATGCCMTGAAATTTGAAAATTTTGAGMAATCCACACWCCCGGAGTGCCATGAAAGTGCCAGGGTCATTCCCGACAAAGTAATATTCTTMTTTGTGCTCATGTTCCCACCACTCAAGCATTATGACTGATGAAAACCTGCCAAACAACCTTAAAAGTTGAATAGGTTCATCGAAATTTCAAATTTTGGGGTTTTCCTAACTCTCTCTTTTTAAATTTTGAGTTGTSGTCATCGTAGGGACTCTCTTTTCCACAAGGTGGTGTCATCRCAYCCCARTTTTGGACCCCCTGTGATGATTTGGGATCATCGCAGTTCACGATAGGGTGAGCCTGCAACGATCTCAAAGTGCAATAACCTATAAAAAATTGCCCATAACTCAAAATTGAACCATTAAAAATGAAAAATTCAACCATGAAAAGAGAGCGGGGAAGAAGAATACCTACTTCATAGAAGTAGCTCGAGAAATCATCCATCGGGTTCTCCAGAAATGTCACTTGAAATTTGGAGGAAAATGGGGGGTTATTGGCACTATTTTGGTAAAAATGCAAATGAAATGGTAAATGGACTACTTTGGACCTATATTATTCATTTTACAATTTTAATTTTAAATTAAATCAATTTTTAAATATTTTTACCTATCCCCTAAACCTAATGAACTTTGCAAAGTGTCTCTATTGCATGTTGAGAGATATGAGGACCAGATTTTTGATATGGATCCTTTATTTTTTGGTCATTTTTGTGTATTTTTATGATGTATATATAATTTTAGTTTTTTTAAGGAAAAACTCAGAGCATGGTCTTAATTCTTTCTCACGCTCATGAAACCATTAGAATCCAATTGAGTAACCTTTTATCACTTATTTAAAACTCGTAATGGTAATACGAAAAACAAACCCTATGGAGTATCCTTTAAGCTCTTTTCAAACTCCCTAAACCTGAAAAGATATCCGAGCGACCTTGTTCTTTTCATGCTCGTAAAAGTATTTGAAAAAACATTTGACGAGTGGTAGATTATCTCTTTTTCGGTCTCGTCAAACAAAATTACGAAAAATACATTATGGAGTTCTCTTTAAGTGTTTTTTAGACTCTCTAAATATGAAAAACCATTGAGTTTTCTTTCGTTGGAGTTGTAAAACAAGCATTGAAAGGCCCATATGGGACTGAACCACTCCTTCCTAGTGTTTGTTAAAAACACTTCGAGGGACTCATTCGAAGGATGAACTTGTATTAAAATCATATGTTATCCTCCTTAATATTGAGTAAAAATAAAGAGTTACTCGCCATAAATGGGGGGGGGGGATTGGGAAATAAATGTATACATGTATCTGTGTTAGTGGCAGTAAGTCATTTTTTAACATGACACCCCTTTTCATCATTGTATCTAGGTTGGGAAATCCATTTGCCTCTCGTTTTACCATCCACAAGTCCATATTTTGGGTCCTCCTTGAGTCAATGTTGTAATGTCCCCCACCTCTTAGAGAGGTGATGAGGAGACTCAGTGGCCCGGGCACCCCCACTAGGTCATAGTCTCACACTAAAGGGGGTGGAAGTAAGAAGAAGTTAAAGTTATATTTTTTAAGGTTGACTTAGAAAGGAAAAGGATAAAGATAAAAGATATCAGGAAGATAGAAGTTAACCTTGGAGGTTAACCTAACTCAACAAAAGAATTAGAAGGAAAAGTATAGAAATGTAAGAGGTGAGGGTGCACCTATTACTCATTCTAGTTTGGATTAGCATTTTCTATTGTCTTGACATTCATTTTGGGAGTTTTCTTGAAGCCATGGCGAGAAGCTTCAGTGGTGAGATATCCTCACCTTGTTCCTAAGCTTGAATGCTTGGGGATGAAAGCCTCATCCACACCATTCTAGTCTCGACCCATCTCCATCTAGCGCTTCAAAAAGTAGCAAGTCGTATTGTTCTTTTGTTGTTTCGATGAGAAGCACCATCTCATCTAGAGGAAGTTGATCCGGCTTATCCACGAGGGCACAGGAGAAGCCATTCCAACAGTTAGGTTTTGTTTGTTGAGGACCATCGGTTTGAGGGATTTTCACGTAGGAGTTATCATCATTCTACATTTGTCTATATATTGGGACATCTTGGAGCCATAGGGGCGTCCTGTAATTCAGTAAAACTTCTGATCTAGGGAGATCCGCTTGATATCTGAGTCTGAAACTTCTCCCCAAAGGATTCTCATAGCCCGATCTATATTCTTAGAGTTTCAGAGCATTTGAAACCCCTCCTTCATGGGAGTCCGAACCAGCTAGGAGTTCGATCATCGATGCAGGTGCACCATTAGGTGGAGAATTTAGATCTGGGGTTTGAGATTGGATTTAAGAGATTTGGACATATGGGTTATCATGATTTTCGATCTATCATTTGGCATATTTCTGGGATGATTGGACACTTTTGTGAGTAGCAGGGGAAAAATTGTTGAGGCTGTTCAGTGTTCTAGTAGGGCGTGGCACTTTCTAGCTTGGAGGTTGAGCATTAGTACTTATTTCGAGATCACCTTGTTTAGTCTTCATTGTATATCCGACCTTTGGAGTCTTATTTTCTATTGTCGGGAGAATTTTGTAGAAACTCATATCTATTGTATGCTGACCATATAAGGTTTATGCCGGATCAGCCATCTATTGTATTGATCTTACATTGCTCATAATAAAGGTCGGATCTTTGATTGTGCTTCTACATCTTGAATATATTGTGATCTCCATATGTGTTGATGAATCTTTGTACATGCACTTACTCCATATGTTGATGAATCTTGTATGCACTTAATAACTCAATAAATTAGTAGTAGTTAGTGATTCCAAGAAAGAATTTGGCTTGGGATCATTACAGTGGTATCAGAGTCGTGATCCTCCAAACTTGTGGAGGGATCGGTGCATGCAAAAGTATAGGGGAATTGTTATGGGTCGGAGGAAGAAAAACAACAGTGAAATAGAGGCAGAAATGGAAGGGTCAAGAGACGACCATGAGCCTCAGGGCTTGGCTCTCTTAGTAACCGAATTTGGTAAGTTCCAGCAAAACATGAACCGCACAGAAAGCACATCGATCCAACAGTTGGATGAGTATCAGGAAACCAACAGAAGGGGACAGGCCGAAATCTCTGAAACCTTGAAGAAAGTTGATGAGAATCTACAGAAAATGAACGAGAACTAAACTAGGATAACTGACCTTCTGATGCAAGTAACCCATCGAGGAAAATATCTTGATACATATGGGAATAAGGAGGCTGGAGGGTCCGGTGGAACCCATGAGGAAGTCATATATAACCCGGAGAAAGCACCGGGATCCGAAGGAAGTCTTGGAGGTGGCATGTTCCATGGGTAGATGGGTAGCAGGACCAATCATAGGCCATACGTGCCAGTGTTCACATATGAACCGCTAGGCCAACACTTAGGTAGCAGAGCTAACCCCAGACCATACATGCCCACATTCATAGATGAGCAAGGGAAGCATGAACGGGTTGAATATTTTGTGGAACAATTAGCCAGGAGTACCAGGGAATACTATAGCTTGGATATGAAAGTTCAAAGACAGATGTCCCTAGACTAGTATTGTCAACTCAGATTCAGAAACCAGCCTAGGAAGAACCACAAGGGAAGCTTTGAGTATGAGAGAAGGGCAGGGAATATAGAGATTCCATACTTTGATGGTATGGCTAAGATGAAAGCACAAGCATGGGTGCAGAAGCTGGATACTTACCTGTAGCTTAACCCCATGAGAGAGATGGAGGCCATCAAGTTTTCCACTATGTACTTGGATGGCAAGGCCCACAACTGGTGGTACCATGGGCTCACCACACTTGGCCACAACCATATTGTATCCTATACAAAATTCAATCAGAGGCTCATTGATATATTTTATCTAGGAGATCCTGAGTTACATTTCTAGGAGCTCACCCAACTCAAACAAACAGGTACGGCTAAGGCATAAATTGATGAGTTCCAGAGGTTGGCAATGATGGTGCAAGATATGTCCCCAACCAGGCTCATGATGCTCTTTATAGAAGGATTGATGGAACCCTTGAAGGGTTGGGTTAAGGCCTTCAAGCCTACCAACCTATAGAAAGACATTTGGAAGACGAGGGATCTGGGTCCAACTGCTAAACCAAAATTCATACCTAGACCACCTCTTAAAAA
>SNQJ01S0254131.1:0-12646 GCA_010110895.2 Picea sitchensis
CTTGGGATATAATATGACCTAACAACTTACCTTCCTTGATGCCAAAAATAATTTTCTTTGGATTCAAGGATATACCGTACTTCCTACACCTTTCGAAGATCTGAGTTAAGTGTTGGATGTGTTCCTCTCTATTCTTTGAGTACACAGTTGCGTCGTCCAGATACACAACCACACACTTGTTGATTAGTCCCTGAAATGATATGGCCATGGCCCTTTGAAAGGTTTCTCCTGTGTTAATTAACCCAAAAGGCATGTGTTTATAAGTGAAAGTTCCCCACTTGGTTCTGAAGGTAGTCTTCAACCGATCTTCTTCTGAGACCAAAACTTGGTTGTAACCCGATAAGCCGTCTAGTAGAGAGAAAATATCCGAACCCGATACAGTCTCCAGGAGTTTCTCCATTGCTGGGACTGGGTAATTGTCCTTTTCCAAAGCTCTATTAAGTTTTCTAATATCTACGCATAAGCGAATTTCTCCCGATTTTTTCCTCACCGGAACCAGATTTTCTACCCATGCGGAATGTCTAACCTAGAAAATGATTTTGGCATCTAAGGGTTTCTTCAATTCCTGGTACATAAGAGGTTCCAAGGAGGGGTGATATTTTTGGAGCTTCTGTTGGAAGGGTTTCACTTCGGGTTTTAATGGGATAATGTGTTTGGATGATGCAGGTATCATAGGTTTTCAAATCTTGATAGGACCAAGCAAAGACATCTTGATGTTGTCTAAACAGTTTGAGATAAGACTTCCTCTCCTCCTTAGATATAATATTTCTAAGGTTTACCTTCCTTGGGTTTTCTGGGGTTTTGAGATTTACAGTCTCGTGTAGGGGACAGGGGCTACCGGTCTTTGCATTTTTAGGCCCCCTAAATCACTCTTTTAGATCGAACAGATTTTCCAAGTTGGATATCCCCTTTGGGATCGTGTGAGACTTTGATCTATCAACAGGTTGACCTATCCGAGGATCGGTTCCTACTGGTGGTTCCTGGAATAATTCATCGTCAATAGCTAGGTCTCTACAATTGTCTTGGTTAGTTAGGAAGTTTAGGATCTGTTCATCTCCTTCAAAGATTTTCCAATTGGAAATGTTGTTAGGCACCAACTGTTTGTAAAGTAGCTCCAGAGTGAATTGGGAGGCTTCATAATCATCTAGAGGTGACAATATTGAAGCAATTGTGGCTAAGGAATCAACAAGAATATTCTTCACTCTGGGAATCGTGGTGATATTGAAAGGTTCAAAATGCTCTATTAATCTATGCACTTCCTATTGATAATTATTTAGGTGCGGGAAATTGCAATGTATAGTATTTATTACTTGTCTAACGATAATCTTGGAATCTTCGAAAACCTTCAATTCTTTGACATTTAAGTCCAAGGCTTTCTTTAACCCCTGTACTAATGCTTCATACTCAGCGGTGTTGTTGGTGCATTCAAATTCTAGCCTACATGGTAGGAAATAATGTTTACCTTTAGGATCAATGACAATGCACCCTGCCCCTGACCCTTCTTGTGATTTGGATACATCAAAATACAAGATCCAACATTGTGGGCAAGGTGTGTAGGCTCCCCATTCCCCATTATTCTCCTTTTCGCCTATCACCAGCTCTGATTTTTTTGACCCGGGTTCTGGGCATAATAGGGTTTCCTCTGTCGGTATCGACAATTTATATTGAAATTCCATTTCAAAGTTTTGGGTGAGAGGGATGTCGGATAAGATAGGAGAAAATTTCATGAAGTAGGAGTCATATGAATAATTCCCCGGTACAGGGAAATCTGTCGATGAAGTTTCATTCAAGGTTTTTAATTCAGTGACGGTATGCTTGAGATACTTTTCCCTATTGATCCTAATCATGTTTTTGTATCCCTTCAATGGTAACCAAAGGTAAGCCCAGTCTATACTAAAGTATCCGTTCAATTTTTCAGACCAGTCTCGGCTCAACAATAGTCCATAGGCCTATGGTATATCTACCAAGATGATGTCAATCACCTGTACAAATTTAGGGTGTGTTTCTATTCTGATCATTACATCTTTGAGTTCCCCCATAACCTTGACCTGGGTTTGGTCTAGTTGTATTACATGTTTATCGCTCTTAAGAGGAATTACACTTAACTTTTTGCAAATAGACAAGGGCATAACGATGGAAGATGCTCTTGAATCTACCAAACAATTGTGGAGGTTCTTGTTGAAAACTTCGAACGTTAAGAGGAAATGTGGCACAAAAGGATTTTCCTTCTTATCTTCCAAACAAGTATTCAACGTTGGTTTATTCACTGAGTTTGTGGAAGTTAGATTTATTTCCCGACCATCGCCAGTCGCAAGATTTTCTGATGAATTCAGAGCTTGTAGCAGGAAGTCCTTCTACTGAGGGATCCTGCATATATCCATGATTGATATATTATCCATTAACCTCTTCAAATATTCAACAAAATTGTAATCCAGTTTGGGCGATTCTCGGGTATGGATGCTTATCGGTTTTTTACCAGGAGAAAAAGGTTCTTTTGGGTGATCGAGAGTTGAAATATTTTTCGAAGTTTGGGTGGCAACGATGTCTTTTGAGACATGTTGACCTTTACTTCACTTTTTCACAACCAAGACTTCTGCAGGTGGTTCTTGAGACTCGAATTGGTCGTCAATGGCATGATTATGTCGAGATCCCATATCAGCATGGCCGTATCTTTTGGTGGATCATTCTCTTCCTGGTCAACAATATTCATAACTGGATTGCTTGATTGTTCGGTCAGAGAGACTTCATCTAGAAATTGATTGGCCATCATATTCATGGCATGCACCCACTAGGGGCAGTCTCTTTTAGAGTGGTTATCCTGGTGATAACTACAGAAAGAATCAGATGCCACGTTCCCTAGATCGATATTTAATTTGGCTGGGGGAGGTTCAATTGCTTTGAACAAGGGGTTCATTTTGAAGAAAGTCTTATAGGGACTTTGGCCTTGATTTCCTTCCCCTGTGTTTCTCTTCATGTCTATGATCTCATTTGATAATTTCTTAACCATGCGTTACAGATCTTCTATGTCTCCATTACCCTTGTTGGGAGTCTTTTCTGCTTGTTTCCCCGAAGGTCTAGCCATACGGAGACCTCTTCTGGGAGGAGGTTGAGTTTAATTCTTAAATAAAGAAACTTGTCCTTCTTTACACACTTTCATATGGAATTCAATCATCTTGGCTTCTTCAAAATTTTCAGCTAGGGTTCGCTTGGCGAGCCGTTTTACAAACATGGAAATAGAAGTTGGGAGAGCGTTAGCATAGACTCCAATTTGCAATTCCTGAGTTGGCTTAGATTCAGGATGAAACTTGTTCAATATGGTCGTGAATCTCTGATCGAATTCTTTGAACCTTTCTTTCGAACTCATGGTGGCAGTGAATAACTCGGCCATCAGAGCTCCCGTGGTGGTTTCTTCTGCAAATTTATCTAGAAAATCTTTTTAGAACTTCGTCCAACTGGTTATAGATCCTATAGGAAGATTAAAATACCATGTGGAAGTAGAATTTTCGAACGTATAAGGGAAAAACATGCATACTACGTCTTCATGTTGGGCGTTCATAAGTTTGATCGCTAGTATGAACTTCTTGATGTGATCTTCAGGTAGTCTTGACGTATCAGGGTCAAATTTCGGGAGTAATTTCTCTGGGTGTTGAGGAAGATTATGTACTTGACCTGGGATGGCCAAAGAATCTCTGGCCAACCAAGGTTGGTTGTTCTGAGGTGGGTTTTCCCCTTCTCCCTCATGGTCATTATTTTTATCCATACTGTCAGAATTTGAATTAGACTCTTCTTCCACCGAAAAATCGTCCGGTTCAGAGATGTCGTCGATTGGTGTTTCGGGTATTAAATCCAGAGGATCCTAGATTTTGGTGATTGTGAAATATATTAAGTCCTCTACCGAGTGTATGAATACCTCATCGGGAGTACTAATCATTGTTATTCTTTGTTGTTTTCTTCGAGGGAGTATCGAAGCTAAGGACAATGCAACGATCTGTTGGGCATATGCCCTTTTGATTCTTTTGAATTGATTTACTTCCTCGTGAGGAAGAGCGTAGGGTATTTCTGGGTGAAAATATTCTTCCTCGGGCTAGGGTGATTTACTTGTTTCAGGAGTACTCAACG
This sequence comes from Picea sitchensis, assembly GCA_010110895.2. Lineage (NCBI taxonomy): Eukaryota > Viridiplantae > Streptophyta > Pinopsida > Pinales > Pinaceae > Picea > Picea sitchensis. The sequence continues at coordinate 4,120 of SNQJ01S0254131.1, forward strand.
TGTGTGGGTTGTCATGGGAATGACTAGCCATGCATGTGGGTTGTTCTTGAATCTATCAGTTGTTTGAAATACTATGTAAAATGTACATCCAACCATTCATTCATCATGACCTCCTTCTAGCGCCATTTATGTTGATGGGTCTTAAATCCCTTGATTCAACAGTAGGAAGAAAACCCGCCACCGAGGCCCAATTAGACTCTACAGCGTTTAACAATGGAATGGTTCTCCAGAAATTGCGATCCGACCAAATAATCGATAGGCTTTACGTTTTCTTGTGAAGGCTCTTCCTTCAGTTCAGACTATTCTCTTTTGTATTTTCTCTGGGGTGGGACATATATGAGATGTAAGCCTATATAAACCAACTTGGTAAAAAAAAAATTAAGTTTTAAACTACTGGGGAAGAGGTTGAGCTTGGGATAACCCGCTGCTCAAGCATGCAAACGACAATTTTATACCACAGACCTAGTACTAATACATTAACCATGTGAGCATCAAATTATTGTTTGAGATACTAATTACCAAAAAGAAAACACATATGAAATGAGATAATGGCAAGCAAAATAGTTCATCTACCATAACCATTCATCACATGATAACACAACGATTCATCTCCATCATGAAAGCAAAGAAAAACAAAACAATGCACCATATAACTTGACAACATAATTAATTGCTCTTACACATTACAACATCATTCATGAAATAGGATAGGAAATAATTCTTCTCCGCATCCAATCATACATGAAGTTGATGAAAATAACTTTTCTCAGGTCTAGAAGGACTTCTTAATTCAAAGCAACTTCAAAATAATTCTTAGCAACCAAAAATAAAGAGTTCTTGCAACAACCATCAACCTTTTACTAATTGGTCGATGTCTTTAATTATAGTCTAAAGTCCAACTGAAAACAACATCCAAGTGCAGTTTAAGATAAGAAAAATATGCCACGTGGCATCATCTTCTAATAGTTTCTTTAACAATCAACTCAAGATAGTTCTTTTAAAGGATGACTTTTCTCATACGCAGACCGAATGATAAAAAACTCTTCCCAGGTTTGGGTCCATGGAAACTTGTGGTGCTCCATCAGAGCCCCATAAAATCCTCGGATATCTACTGCATGTGCTCGGTACTTCACTATACTTTTGTTTAACTACTGTAGCATCGACCGAGCCTTAATTGGATGTTCCATGAATCATTGCACGTGTACCGATGTTGCGTCGGTCACCATCGCTAGCTCTTCAGACCATAATGCATCTTGTTGAGAATGCACTTTAACTATTTCGGACAGGTCGATGAAGTCACCGGGGGTGCCAAAATTGGGGATTCTGATATCTCTCACTGCTTCGTTGATTTTATTTCAGTGTCTCTTGCACTTGATCCACTACTCTTGAATTTCTCGGTATGGTTCCAGAGACATTTTAATCGAGTGCTCGGCTGATCGCTTCATACGATCAAGACTGATTTTTCTTATCATCTGAATACCATGTTTTTCTTTATCTCGACCCTGTTGGACCACATCAATGTATTCAAGTCTTTCTACGGCTTGTTGTTCCCTCTCATGCCACCACTCCATATCTTTTCATGTTGCTAGCACCATTAGCGTGTCTTCCTGAAGTTCAATTATATTCACAGTAAAAATATGCCTCTCTTTTTTGAACTTGTCGTAAGCTCCTTCGAACTCACCCTTCAGGTATACAATAGTCTATGTGGTGCAATTATAGTATTCAGCTAGGTGAAGCAAATGTTCTAGCTCCTTCTTGGCCTGAGCTGTGTCTTTTACCATGTAGAAACCAACATGAAACCCATAAGGTATGAAGGCCCGCTTCTTATCCTTTACCAAGGTAGCATTGTACCCTTGCAGGATGGTCTGATAACATATTTCCCCTACTATTAGTCGATCAGGGACATATACAGGTAGTAGATAAGGTGCTCTGGTGGCACTGAAAACCATGATATAGGTGTCGTGCTCATCCAGATATCAGTGGCCAACCTTTGATATAATCTTTTTGGATGCATATAACAACCTTGGGCATTGTTTTTTGAATAAAAACAAGCAAATGTGTGCGATAAATTGGTCGCAGATGAGAGAGTACGATTTCTTGTACCTTTTCTCCCGCAAGATGTCAAAATAAACATGGAATGGGAGCTCTGAAGTGTGCCAGTTTAAGTTCATTCCAGTGAAATCATTTATGGCGTAGACGACGTCCAAAAGATAAGATGCCATGTAAAAGGACACGATTTCTCCCTCTTTTGGCATTTGAGCTTATCGTATGCAAATGATTAGTTGTTTGGAGATGATTACACCCCAGTTGAAAACTATTCCAGAAATGGCCACGGTATATGATAGAGGAATCCGGGCTTCTAAAAAATGGGAACAAACTTTCTCACCGTGAAATCGACAGAGGAGATCCATCAGATATATATATGGATCCCTTAGGTTGGTCGTCGGATACCAACCGAAAGTTCATTTTGTGAATGTTTTTTGTCTTCCCTCCACCATGACGCCATAGCTTTGTTGGTGTCGTGTTTTGCACATAAACTTACAAAAAAATCAATGTTCAACTTCTCTTCTGGCTCCCTTAGCTTGTATTATCTCTGAACCTCTAATGGCAGGAAAATCCCGACGCACTTGCCATTGTCATCATTAATCAAGTATTTTTGTGCATTAGTGTGATCAATAAGCCACTTCAGGAGCTCAATGCAGGGGAATACTGGAGTTTGTCTTGCCACCATGTGCAGATAAACCTTACAAACATTCGGGAGGACTTCATCGTCGAGTATTCTCATATCAGAATCGTTGTTCGGGGTATATTCTGGGAACTCCTCCCGCTTGATTTTCATGAAAAGTTCTTCCCAGTGCGGGAATGTTGTCTTGGTCCCATTGTTCGCCTCTGTGTCTCCAAAAACCAGAGGATGAACGAAATCTTTCTTTGGTGCAAATTCCAATTGTCTAGAGACCACTGGGGAGGAGCCCTCTCCCACCTCTGGTTCTTCTAATTTTGGTGCTCTTGGATATTTTTTGGTGGTAGGTTTCTTCGGAGGCATTGTTCCTGCAACCAAAGACGATCCTTTAGGCACACATACATAGTAATGTTGGATAAAACATATGGGATAAAGTTTTAAACATCCAGGAGTCGGTGCATACCTGTAGTGCTTTCTAAATCATTGTTTAATACTCATTGAACCTTGAAATCTTTTCCCGGGTTACTCATCTCGCTCCTCTGGGTTCTCTGAGCCTCTTTCGCACAAAATAATTTGATTCACAACAAATCAAAGAATATAACGGGAGAAGTTATACCAGTTGTATCAATCAGTTAATATGAATGATGGGTGAAATTCAAAACTACCTAATATCGAATCTTTGAAAATAAATTCTAAGCAGGTTGACGGCGGAGGCGCGAACAAAGGTGCATTGTATTAGCACTCAAATAGTCCTTTTGGTGTTGCGCATGAATTAGAAACTAATGTGAGATTCTGGAACTAATTAACCTTTAAATGCATCGTATCTAGTGTATCTAAGAGCTAAACATCTCATCATGTCCTTTTCTTAGTGGTTAGATCGAGGATCAATGATATCCTTATGCATACTTTGATCAGTATCCTTCTACGAAAACCTTTGACGTCGATTGATTTCATCGTCCTATATCGATGGGGCACTAGTGACTCGGGATACAGGGCACTAACCGGGAACTTAGCTTACGGGTAATGGTTGGACCCAGGATTTTTCCTAAGTTGAAGGCACTACTAAGCTTAAAACTTCGACCGTCGATGCTGGTGGGTATCGAGGATCGGTCTTCAGAAAGAAACTAATCATGCAGTTTCTTCGTGGGTTATCATTTTTGGGAACTCCTGACATTGCAAACGTTTCAGGAGTCGGCGATTACTATTTCATTTTTTGTTTAACGCTTATTCTTTTAACCTTTTTTCGATGTCGAGTGAATCGGTCGTCGACGATATCCTTGGTGAAACTCGTTCGCAGAAATGAGAGACTCTCTTCTGTCGACGCCAATGAAGATCGACGCTCGGCTATTTTGGTTTTCATGAATAGTTCTTATCACATTTAAGTCTTTCCGATGCCGAATTTCTTAAAAGCGTCGAGGTAAAGCTTATACTGTCGGTACTTTGATTAAACGTGAGTCTCTTCTTTAAATTTATGATGATTTTCTCACGCTCAAGAAATAAAATGATAAACAACAAGCAAGGTGGCGATTTTGATATTGAATCAGAATCAGACATTCTAAAAGACTAAGTGGTACCCAAAAAAGTAAGATTTGATAGGATTTTTTTTAGGGTGTGTTCAGTGCTCAACAGGTAGTTCAGAAGAACAACCTTGGAAACTTCATTCCAGAAGGAGCCAAGAAGAATAATGAAGAAAATCTCACGTATAAGAAAGGTAATCACCGTGATATTTTTGCAATTAATTCCTCATCTAATTTATGGATTATAGATTATGGCACATCACATCATATGGTAGAAAAAGAGAAAGTTTTTACTTATATGATCTCATGCTTAGGACCCCCTATTCTCATGGGAGATGATACTCCAGTAGCAGTAGCAAGAGAGGCGAGAGTGGAACTCCCTAATGGAAGTTTTGAGAATGTTTTACATGTTCCAAATCTTTCTATGAATTTGCTCTTAGTTTATCAGATCACTCAGAAAGGTAAAAGGGTTGAATTTACATCAGATTTAGATTCTATACTTGACATGCATGAAAACTCGGTTATTGAAATTGATGAGGTAGATCACAAATCAAGGTTGTATAAATTCACTAAGTTTGTTGACCATAACTCCTCCTTACTACTAATTCATTCTAGTGATAGTATTAGAGTATGACATGAGATATTTGGACATTTAAACTTCAGGTACATGCAATGAATTTACAAGCAAGGAATGGTCAAAGGCTTGCCAAATATTTACTTTTATGAAGCGGTTTGTGAAGGCTGCATTCTTTGCAAGCATCCTAAAGAGAAGTTTGAAAAAGGGAAGGCAAGGAGAGCCTCCTCTTCCTTGGAGCTTGTTCATAGTGATCTCATGGGTCCATTTCCACATCTGTCCATAAGTAAAGCAAGGTATGCCCTTACATTAATTGATGATTACTCACGCTATACTTGGGTTTATTTTCTCAGGAAAAAGTCTAAATTTTTTGAGCATCTCAAATAATTCAAAGCTCTAGTAGAAACACATGCTAGGAATAAAATCAAGATCCTCCGTACATACAATGGGGGGGAGTATATCAATTTTTTTTTCCAGAATCTTTGTCGTGAGGTTGGTATCTAGTTGTAGCATATAGTTCCATACACTCCACAAAAAAATGTAGTTTCTGAGAGGAAGAACAAATCTCTCAAGGAGATGACCAATTGCATGTTGCATGTAAGGTCTCTTCCTTCCAAGATTTGGGCTAATGCACTTAACTGTGCTTATTATATAGAGAATAGATATCCTCATAGATATTTTGAGGACATGACACCTTTTGAGGCTTGGACAAGTGACAAACCGGATGTCAGAAACTTATGCACTTTGGATCTCATGCATGGGCCCATATTCCTTCTGAAAAGTGGAAAACATTAGATCCATAGAGCACATCTTGCATCTTTGTGGGATATCCAAATGATGTGAAGGGGTATAGGTTGATTGATCCCTCTACAGACTAGATCATCATTGAGCGCAATTTTCAGTTTGAGGAGAGTCCTTTGCATGCACCTCCAGTGCAACATGAATATACTCTTATGCCCCCATCAGTTCCAGACATCAAAGATGATGATTCCATACACTCAGATTCAAACTCAAATTCAAAATCAAATTCATAGGATTCTGAACATGGAGTTCAGAAGGTAGAATAGCCAGATGAAGAGCCAGTGTCAGAGCTTCAACAGATGCCCAAGTGGGCACAATACACACTTTAGGAAGAAGGAAACCTTGCAAGGAATCTATTGGATTTGAGGAGGACTCAATCTCAACATGAGGAGCCCTCTCATGTACTTTCAAATTTTGAACCAGTGATTCCCATGCATTTCTATATGGTTCAATCTTTTGATCTGCAACTCTACAATGAGGTTTTGGGAAATACTTTATGGGAAGCAACCATTTAGGAGGAGTATGACTCACTCCTAGATAATCAGACTTATGATCTGGTTCCACTTCCACCGGGGAGGAAAATTGTCAGATGCAAATGGGTATATAGGATCAAGAGGGAAGCAGATGGTCAGGTGAGAAGGTACAAGGTAAGACTAGTTGCAAAAGGATTTCAACAGATTCATGGGATAGATTATGATGAGACCTTTTCTCTTGTAGCAAAGATGGACTCCATTCGCTTGGTTCTAGCCATTGCAACAAACAAAGGATGGGAAGTTCACCATCTGGATGTGAATAATTCTTTTCTTCACGATGATCTTTCAGAGGAGATATACATGGAGAAACCACATGGGTTCATTCAGAAATCATCTTTAGTATGCAAACTAAAGAATTCACTCTATGGCCTCAAGCAGGCACCTAGAGCATGGTATGAAAATATGGATTCTTATTTACTTTCACATGAGTTTGTTAGATGCAAATATGATTGCAATATTTACATATTGAGGATTACCGACTCTTTGATGATTTTAGTACTCTATGTTGATGATATTTTGATCACTGGTATCTCTGCTTAAGCCATTGTTGTGGTCAAATATATTTTTCATGACAGGTTCTTTATGATGGACATGGGTCAACTTCATTTATTTCTTGGTATTGATATTAATCGGGATGCTTCAGGCATCAAACTTTATCAAGCTAAGTATGCCAGGGATCTTCTGGATATATTCCACATGATAGACTATAAGTCTGCACCTACACCCTTCTTATCTAGGATCAAACTTGAGGATGGTGGGGATACACCATTAATGGACAACAATTTGTATCGACAGTTGGTGGGGAGTCTTCTGTATCTCACCTACACCCATCCATATATTTCATATGTAGTAGGAGCAGTTTCCAGATACATGCAGGAGCCCCATGATCTACATTGGAAGGCTTCCAAGCACATCCTCAGATATTTTCAGGGCACCATGAGTTATGGGATTCACTATGCAGCTGACTGTGCATTGCATCTGATCAACTTCACATATTCATATTGGGTTGGTGATGGTACAAATCATGATTCCACATCTGGGTACACTCTCAGTTTGGGGTCAGGCCCTATTTTCTAGTCAAGTAAGAAGCAATCATCCATTGCTTTATCTTCCGTAGAGGTCAAGTATAGAGGATTAGTCAATTGTGTCATTCAATAACTTTGTATTCCACACTTCCTTACCAAGATTGGTATCCAGTTTCATTGTTTGATTGTCATATGGTGCAGAAATCAAAGTACACTGAGATTTTGCAGAGATCCAATACAACGACAATGAACCAAACACATTGAGGTGGACATGCATTTCATCAGAGATTTAGTACATGACAGGATCATTGATATGCATTTTTTTCCTTCCTTTGAATAGACTATCGATATCTTAATGAAGAAATTCACTGGATAGAATTTTCAGGCTTTGTGGGATCATCTTGGAGTGAAGAAAAAAGTTTCCTAGCAACTTCCTTTTCTTCTTTTGATGTGTTGTCTTTTGAGGGGGGGTTTTGTTTCCACGTGGTTTTCTCTCTTTCATCATTTTTATTCAGTTTTCATTAATTTCATTGTACATGAGTACCTAATATTTCCTAGTTGTCGGGACTCATTTTTACTCCATAGTGATGTTTAGGGGGGGGGGGTTTGGAGAAATTTCTATTTTCGGCACACTAGTTCAGTGGGATTTAACTAACTAGTTCTATTTTAGACTTTCTATTTTAGATAATCACTGTTATACTAGTATGCATGCATGCATTATGCTATTATGTATGTTATTTCCTATATATGAGTGTATTCCACTCATTCATTGTATCATATTGATCATCGTCTATGTATCAATCTGTTGAGGGGTCCTAAATCCCTTTAACTCAACAGTAGGAACCAAACCTGCCACCGAGGCCCAATTCGACTCTAAATCATTTGATAGTGGAATGGTTCTCCAAATCTTGTGATCTGACCAATTAATCAATGGGATTTACATAGTGATTTACATGATATCTTCTCATGAAAACTCCTTCTTCATTTTGAACGTTCTCTTTTTTGTATTTTCTCTTATAGGTGGGTCTAATAAAAGATAGGTGTTGGTATAAACTAGTTGGGTAAAGTGAAAGGGGGAAAAATTAACTACTGAAGAAGGATGAGCTCAAGATAACCCTCATGCTCAAGCATGCAAACAAAGATTTTCACACCTATGACAAACCTAGTACTAATACATCAACTTGTTGGTATTTCAATTATTGACTGAGATACAATTATCGAAAGAAAACATACATGCAATAAAATGATGGAAATAAAATTAGTTTCCTTAGCTCTAATCACTAATCACACATTAACATAATGATTTGATTTCCATCATTAGAGATAAGAACTATAAAAATATTGAATCATCTAACTTATCAATAGATTCAAAAACTCCTACTCATTACAACATCCAT
>SNQJ01S0254132.1:0-12646 GCA_010110895.2 Picea sitchensis
TATCTTCATGGCACATGAGTTGACCCCCTAGCTGAATAGGCGGTCAACACCTCCATTTTTTATTCTTTGCATGAGCTAGATGACTCTCCTTGAGTCTTGACTTCAAAAATAGATCATGCTACCTGCCATGTGATCTCACTATCGACTAACCAGGTCCCCCTCTTTGGAGATTGCACCAGAGAGAAGATCAATGGGACTAATCTTCTTTTCTCTTTCATTGCTTGCACATTGGTAATATTGATGATATGCATAACAATATTGAGCACCCGTACTAGGGAAAGTGGCTCAAGTACAATAAGACATCTTCCGATCTCTCGTACCAGGGAAAATGGTCCTTCAAAGAATTAAGGGTACCTGTATCAGGGATAATGACCCTTGCTATGAGTTGTCTTGTTGCCCAATGTCTACTACAGTCATTGTTGTCACGAAAAACTGAATTCACTAATAGTCTCACACAACTTTGATTGTCACAGTGAATCAGTGTAGGCTCAAGCATCTGACCAAATAAATCAACAACAAGCACGATCTCAGATTCTGCGACCTCATCTCCACGACTTCAACTAATTCGATCTTGCAATACATTGTCACCGTAAATTGCTATTAATTGGGATTCTGACAACAATTACAAAACAATTTTATGCATACGAGACTATTATTGATCCAAAACAAGCATCAACTAACGATCTTGGCCACAATCCAATCAATACAAATGATCGACCACACTCTTTGACGGTGAAATGAAAATTTACAACCCTCATCCACAAGACATGTGCGATTTTCCTCTTTTGTGCCAAGCTCTATAGGCCATGAATTTTAATCCCATGTATGGAAGAAAAGTGTCTTCAATTAGTCTTTGCATGATGACTTTTCCTCTGAGTGATATAGGTCATGAATTTCAGGGTGACCAGATGTGAATACACTTTAGTGATTCACCACCGAACTACTCTAAGTGTTGTCAATCGAACGATGGTCCAATTTTCCAAGGATTTATCATGCCCACGCTATAGTCACGACTAAACTCCAGTAATTCCATCTCTGTGACCAAAAATCAAAAGGCTTTAACGCTCTCACTTTGTTGCTAATTACTACAGGATTGTGTTCAGTAAACTAGTCAATGTAAGCATTAGTGCAGCCGTGGCTATTGCATATGTAATGGCTTCTAAAATGCTCGATACCATAAACTGCAAATCAACCGATTTCACATAATGGAAAGTTAATTTCCATACTGAAATATCTGAATCCTCTGAATGACTAGCAGACCGGGGTTTGTTGCTTTTCATACAATCATCTGGATTATGTGAATTCGCTACAGTGCTCTGCATCTTTTCTTCATCCAACTCTTCTCGTCGTTCATTCACACTTGACATATCTAGTTGTTCCTTCGCCATATTCTTGCGCTGCAGGAATTTAGATCACAAAACTTTTCTATGCTTATTTTATCTCTCAGCAAAGATATCAACTAGTGCACCCATAAGTATGTCGTATTTCCGATTTTGTATTGTAGTCAAAAATTAAAATCAAACAATGCACATTGTGTATACGCGTGTGGGCTTCGTCGGATCTTGCTTTTATTATACAGTTTTATTTTCTTCCATTTACCTGGGCCCTCCTATGAGGGATGAGGCCCAGCCCTACTCTGATACCATGTTGTTTTTTCTTCATATGAGATATATTCGATATATTATTACACTGAGGAGTGTTCCATATATAGGGAACATATGGTGACCATCCATGAAAGGATGCGTCGCTTGAATAATCAATAACTATTTATTATTATCATTTACTTATTAGATATGATATTTAATAATCAATAATTATATTATTAATTATTATTCTAAGAGAATGTCTTCTCGATGTTGTCCAAACATCAACACTTATCAGTACCATCTCCTGCTTCCTATCTTTCCCCCATCTTTGTTTCTGGTTCCTTTGCCCCTTTGTCTTTCTTCTTCGTGTTGTATCCTTTCATCAGCAAATCGCCATTGGATGGGAGGATTCAAAGCTCTGATACCACTGTAAGATACCCAAGTGGATCTATGCGAAATTTTTCAGTTTTTAATGTTTCTGGTTGAAGGGTTTTGCCAAACAATTCACACTGTAGCTTGTTGAGCTTGTTTGGGGGTTTATTGTTTGGTTTGGTTGCACAAATAATTTGCAATGATAACTAAGCTTTAAAAAACAATGAAATACATAGAGACAACAACAAGAATAGCCACACAAAACTCATATATGTATTTTATTTAATATATAAGCTGACCTCAGTACAAGAGAAGAGCAGATCTGGAAATAGATATAGAGGAATGGAAGATGTGGTTGCTAGCACCTCCAAGATACAATAGAAGAGAGAGATATGGGCTCTCATGAACCTCCAATAGCCGCATGCAAAGAATTGCAAGATCAATCTCTTTCCCTTCTTCCAAGATGTTGAGTCTCCTAGAGTTGAGTTGCACCCTCACTGGCTGTAGCGCACCCTATCAATTCGCATGGCCTAGATATGGCCTCCAAACTCCATGAAATAGTTGTAAACCTATAGGGATGATGATGGCTAACTCATGTGAGGAGTTTCCCCTACTGTAGATGGCAAAATTGACCCCAAATCACTGGATCTCTGATCACAAATGCACCCTTCTTCTGGAATTTTGCCCAGCCATGATAATAAATAATTATGGAGCATGAGAACCCCTAATAAAGCCAAGAATAGTCGCTCCAGGGATGGCAAATGTTCCTGAATCAAGATCTCTTCCAGATCCAACACCCTAAATCCAAATCAAACTTCCTTCTCTAAGACAGTGTGCCCCACGCTGCAGAAAACCCTTCAATAATGCACCCTGCTTCACAAATGATTGCTAGAACAGATCTAGACTGGATAGAATGGTGAGGGTGGAATCTTTCACCACTTTGGCCAAGCTTGGACCAGGAAAGGAGGGGCCTTTCACCTCTGTGTCGATCTCTAGGGTTTGTCTAATCAAAACCCTCAAAACACTGAAGCTACGAGAGCTCAATTGCAAATAGAAAATGATCAAGAATGAGGAGTGAGGCGCCCTCATCTTCTTTTTATACTCCAACATTCTAATTCTCACTTAAATTATTAATTGGCTTCCTAAAGTCTTTTCCTTCACTTATCTCGTATTAGCCAATCAACTTTTATTTCCTTATTAGCCAATGTCACTTTAATAATTTGACTTTGGCATCCCAAATGACATATTTTGGCCAGTTAGTCCCCTTTGGTGAGACTATAGCCTAGGGGAACAAATAGGCTACTAAGTCCTTCAATTCCTTGGTCAAGTGAAAGGGGATCTTACAAGAGATGAATCTAAGAGATGGTTTGTATTTAAATCTAGACTGTCTTCCTCAATGATTGCCTCATTACCTTCAAGAGGGGATTTGGGAGCTTCTTCAATAGGATTATGTGTACCATATATTAGCTTGAAATTTTCAACAATAACCATCCATTTCTCATGGTCATTAGGGCCCCACTGTTTGTAAAATGCCTCTGTTAAAATTGTAGTGAAGAAAGGTGTCTACCCATGCTTTTGTGTCCTAGAGCATGAGGGGGACATTAAACACCCAAGTGTACTCTTTATTATTCTTGCATAAGTTTAACTTAGGAAAGTATGATAAGTTATGTTCTAATTTGTCATTGACTTTGTTTGCCTGAGTTTCTAAAATTCACTTTAGAAACAACTTAAGTTGTCTCAACAGAAGATTAAGTCCCAACCGTTGATCTTGAGAAAAGCTAGATCTGATCTTAGCCATTCATTTAGAGGCTAGATCTGATCTCAGCCATCAATCTCTTTGGAGATCTAGGGTTAGGCCTAAGAGGGTAAATTCAAGAGTATAAAGAGAGGGTGAGGGCACTAGTTATTCACATAACTGTATTGTCATCATCTCAGTGATTGAGAGAGAAAGGAGGGGGCACAATGGTTTCTTGTCAGTCAAATTTTCTGCAGAGATTTCTGAGGACAAGGGAGCAATTTTCTGAGAACAATGAGGGTTTGGAGAGGCTTAATAGAGGGTTGATCAGCTGTTTGAAGGAGCCAATTCATCTGTGGAGTGATTCCTTGATGAAGGCGAGTCTTGGGAGGCCATACGACACACCTAGGAGGGTTTCCTATTGGCTCTAAATTTCCAGATCTGATTTGTGAGTTGTAATTTTCATTATTGCTGCTGTAGATTGTCTAAAGAAGAGAAGAATAAAGCCCTCCTTTGCTGGTTTTCCCCAGAGTTGGGGTTTCCAGGGTATATCTTGCGTTCTTGTGTTGTTTGACTATTAATTTCGGTTGTGCATGAACTTTACTCAGCTAGTGTAATCATTGTATAGGTCAGAATTTTTATTTCTGCAGGAAGATTAAATTTTCTGGGAATAATCTATTGTGCTTGGTTATCATATTGCTGGGTTCAAAAATTTTTACAGCCTCAACAACACCTGCAAAAGATGAGATTTCTCCCTTTCCAAGTATTTCAAACCATATCGTTACATCCCCTTTGAGACTTATCACAAACATTTTCATCATATCATCTTCATGATAGAGGCCAATGCTCAAACTGACTTCAATGGAAGAAGATATATGTTGTATGACTGAATTACCACATCCATGAAAGCCTGGAATTTCCCTTGCATCTACATTAGGATTCTAATCAGGAAAACCTCGGATATTTGAAAAATCAAAAGGAGCATACCAGCTGGCCAGCCATGGAAACAAATCCATGTTTTTCTCTTCTAGGTCTTCAATACAAGGCTGAAAATGAAAATCTGAAGTGAACAATGATCATACCTTATACAATTGCTAAGGGTAGATTCGCCAAGATGAACTTTTCTTCAAGAGCCTTCACATTGATGGATGTGCTCACCTCTACATCCAACAAAGTCCTCAAAAACTGTAAGGAACAAGGGATTTGTCCATTCATGGAGTCTCCACATGAGAAGGAGACCTTCAGTGAAACACTCTCACAAATCTGTCGTCTTCAAATTTCTCAGGAGAATGGGCTTTATCCTTGGCAACAACATCAAAGTGTCACTGCTCAAATTGTACTTAATGATAAAAGCCCTAATCCACAAGGTACAACTCAAGGGCAACTGTTAGGATGGTCACCTCTGTCACCTCAATAACTTATCCTCTTCACTTCAGGCCGACTCTCCTCTAGCTCAAGGGGGGTATCCCTAATAGGATTACTATGACCAAGCAATGAGGCACAAGGTGAAATTGAGAGTAGCCTTAGTAAAACGAAGTTTTGGGGCTTTTAGGGTTCTAGAATAAGTGATGGAAGGAGATGGACATTAGTGCCAAATCCAACTAGGGAAATGGAGTCAAGGTGAATCAAATGGCAATAATGTCAAGAAGAAACCCTCCGAGAAGTTGGTTTATTTCCTTCAAGGATTAGGGCTTTGAGATTAGAACCAAGAGGAAGAGTAATCCCTCACCCAAACAAAATTAACAATGAATATCAAGGTCTACTAGAAGGGAACCTTCATGGAAAAACCCTCACCAACTAGATCAACTATGATTGGATGAATTCATTCAATACTTCTTGCTAGGGAACCAAAAGGAAGATCAAAGCAAGGTACCAAACAATCACCAAAGCAACAAAGGAAGAAGGAAGGAGAAACCCTAGAAATCTTCCTTCCAAGTAGTAGACTTACACCTCAAATGGATTGATCATGAAGGTTTATTGAAGACTTGAACATTCCATCATTAATCCTTATGCACCAAATAAGAGCTAGAAACAAATAAGCCATTCTAGTCTCAAGGGGTGTCCATAGGGGTGTATGCTGTTATCAAACAAACTGATTTGCATAAACTCCGATTTGATTAGCTCACAAAAATTGGCCCTTGAAATGCCCAAAAGCAGTCACAAGCAAGGGTAAAGTCTTCGCAAAATTAAAGTGGTGGAGATTGGATTCCCGAGACAATTGTAACAGTGAGTGAAAATGAATGAAACGAAGAGAATATGCACCTTAAGTGAAGAATAATTCAAAGTAAGTGCATGAAAGCCAACCAAATTATTGCAATACCATCAAACTGATAGCCAACCAAGAGATCCTAAGAGCCAGAAACAAGGCATAATCAAACCAAATCAATGTATTAATCAAGACACATAGATTACATCATAGTCACAACACATGACAGGTTGCCATTGATCCCGTAGTATGCAATGATGGAGGTGGTCTGTTGGATGGAAGGTGGGAGGAGGATGAGAGTTTCACTGCTGCTATTAACCTCTCCAAAAACACTATCTAACCACTCAATGTCCTCTCTAATCTGTATATATCAGTGTTGCTAACATCATGTCAGCGTAAATATCACCGAGGGTCTGAAAAATAAAATATCGGAAACATCGGGGAAAATATCAGAAAATATCAGCAAAATTAAAAAATACAAAAAAGTCGCGAAAATGTCAGATAATATCGTCCTCCCTCTAAAAACCGAAATTATCGCAATATCGAAGATAATATCACGATGTTGGCAACACTGGTATATATGGAAGTTCAATGCATGAAGAGTAAGTTTCCCTAGCTGCCTCTACTGCGAGGACTTATTTTAACTTTTTCATAACTTTATACACAGGTGGAGTGACTTGTGAATCGGACCATTGCACATGGTTTTGAGGGTGCCCTTGTTTTGCTGATGGTTTTGTTGAGTTTGGTGATTTTGCACATGGTTTTGAGGGCACCCCTTATTTTTCCCATGGTTTTTTTGACGTTGGTGGGTTTGCACATGGTTTTGAGGGCACCGCTTGTTTTTCCCATGGTTTTGTTGATGTTGGTGGTTTTGCACATGGTTTTGAGGGCGCCCCTTGTTTTGCCCATGGTTTTCTTAAGGTTGGTGTTTTGCACATGGTTTCGAGGGTGCCCCATGTTTTTCCCATGGTATTGTTGAGGACGCACTACTTTGTTGTATTTGCACATGGTTTTTACCCATGGTTTTGTGAGGCTCTTCATCTATATAAGAGCTCTCCTGTTCATTTGTACTTGGGAGTTGATTGAATGAAAGAAATTTATGAGCGATTCGCTCCAACTTCCAAGCCTTGGAGTAAGGTAACCTTGTTATATAAGTTATGGCTTTTCATATTTGTATATCTTTTTTGTGTGGCATATGTTCTAGGTGCATATCTAGTAAGTTTATGATTGTAGGTTGAAGTGTAAAACTTGAAGCTAGGAACAACCTTGTTTCTTGGAAGGAGTTAAAGTGTTAAGCATCCATTGTGGGAAATATCTTGCACCTTACCAAGAGAAAAGGGGTTTAAATCCCAAGACATTTTGTTATAAGTGAAGACTTAACCAATACCTAGACTAGTTTGTTGTGGAGATCCTATTGTGAGTCCCTTCCCTTCATACTTGTAGACTCGTGTTTACTAAACCTTAGAAAAACGCCCCTTTAGATTATATCCATGACCTCCATAACCCATTGAACAAGGCACTAGATCAACTTTTATCCATCATCCCCAACATTCATATTTTTCCATCCTTTTGTTATATTTGCTAAGCTCTCTCATGCTCCCTTTTCTACCACACAAATTGAGACTAGTAATAGGGAGGCCCCCCTTGACTTAGGATTCCCCTTTGTCTAAAGTGCATAGAAGGGATGGTGAGGTAACGATGGCCATCCTCCTAGTTTCATATGTCTCCATCTAGGTGTTAGGACTTTTCACTTTTGGGCGTGAGATTGTGTGTCAACATTTTGCATTCATCCATCACTTCAAATTGGAATATGCTAACCCTGTAAGTCACTGTGAAGAATTGGATGCACTTGTAATGGAATCAACATGATTGAATCTATCTAGATCTTAGCCCTCCATTTGCACAAGAAATCTCGGGGTTAACAATACCTTCCCACATAATAGATGGAATTGTGCTAGAATGTTGTCAAATCAACAAAAATATGGTTCTGGTCCAAAGTAGCTATTCCATGTCAAAATATATAGTTTGTTGTGATGAAGTCCCTTTTTCTCTAGACCATAGTCCTAAATTCCATCAGGTTGTAGTTCTAAAGGGAAGTACGTAGTTGTAGTGGAGGAAGGTGCAATACCTTGTAATATTGTAGTACTCTAGCCCTGCGTTGTACTAGAAATGCATTGAACTGCATACCGTGAATCAGCATTTGTAGGGACATGAAGGTCATTGTCCCTCTAGTTATTTTGTTGTTTACTAAATCCCAGTTGCCCTCTTCTTCAGTCAAGAATATGCCTAGAATTGCAGTCGGTTCCATCTATTAGGGGCTCGCCATCCTCTAGACATGAAATTCCATCTAGAACTCATAATAAATGCTAAATTCAGTCATCCTATGTACATCACAACAATAGAGTTTAGATCACCCTACACTATGATGCTCAAATATAGCACAATAAGTGGCATAAACATGAGTTTGATTGAAGAATAGTACTTTGGTGAATTTTGGACACCTTCTTGGTTGATGCACAACTATTTGGAGTATTGCTCCTATGGGGCCTTGCTGACATGGAGTTGTGGTAGCACCACACTATCTATGTGGTGTTGTTGATGTTGATTCTAGTGTCTAATAGCGGGGTTTGATAAAAATTACTTCCTTTCATCAAAGCTTCCAATATTTATCTCAAATATACATTAGCTGCCGGTACAATAATTATTTTCATTATGTCAAATCCCGCTAGCGCGATTGGATTTCGAGGGTTTCGTTATGTAAGGCGGCCAAGGTTCGAAACTCACAGTAGTCGGGAGGAGACACCAAAAAAAATCCAGCCATGTTAAGGGTTGGTGTGGCCCAGGCCGAGTGCGATCCCCAGGTGATTTTGATGGCTTAGATGCCCCTAGGCCGCGATTTCTTATACCACAGACTAGTCTTGCAGGCTATGGACATACTAGCAAAAAAAATAAAAAATTCATTATGCATGATAACCTAGTTCTAACAAAGAATTTCCTTATGTACATACTTAGGAGATCTCCTATTATAATGATGCTGAATAAATGTTGATTATGACAAAATAGATGAAGGTTCATTCAACCAAAACAAATGTCTATGTCAAAACATAATTACATGAAGTAAAAAATATATGAAGATACAAATCACATTATCAACAAGACAATAGAAATAGTGTAAGACTTTCTCACAGAAGGAATCTTCCTGGTTGTACTTAAGTTAAATATATCCAGAGTATAAATTCGAGATAGCATGTAGGAACATTATGTTATCATTATCATGCTTAATGTATGCTTGGTGTAGTCTTATGGGAAGCATTGCTTCTTGCATGGCCATAACTAAGAATTTGTTTGGTTTAATTCCTGATTTATGAGTGTTTAGTTACTAAAAAAGAAGATATATCACCATCGGAATAAAAATTAAATGGCCATGTTTGTTTCTATTCAAAATTGCCGTTAGATTTTCTAAAATGTACCAGCAACTATACTAAAGGTGAACACATTTACAATTTTTTAATGAGATATGAGAGATATTGCAGGTATTGGATCCATTTGATAGTAGATGGAGTTCATCTTGCTGAAGTGGCACCACAGTATAGAATTCCCTTGTTTGGAGTTCAATCTGCTGAAGTGGCACCACAAGATAGAATTCCCTCGCGTAGTTTATTGTGGGAATGAAAGTTGGAGACGGTGTTGAAACTTGACAATAGGCATTGACTACTATTATCCCTGTAAATATGTTCGTTAAAATATTTTGTCGTGATTATCTTAAGAGAATGTTCGCTGAATAAATAAACATACTAGGACGTCCTCTTGAACATCCAAGTGAAACCAGCATAATGGACTGTTATTTGTTTTGGTGAGCCCTTGCTTTGTCTCTAATTTAGAGTAATGAACAGTCTAGTCTAGAAGGTAGAGAGAGAGAATACTCCTTTAAGTTCTAACTTGAAACCATGAACAAAATCCTAAGGAAGACAACTTTGTTGACAAACTGGAAACATCATGTCAAGTGAATATTCTACATGTAGACCAAGTTTATATAAAATTCAAAGATCTGACATGATTAAGTATTGACTACCTAATAAAAATCTATTCAGAAATACAACAACTAAGGGTTTATCAAATAAAAGCTTGCAATTTCTACCAATGCAATAATCTGATGATATCTTTGTGAGCAGGAAACAACATGCTGGTTAATTTCTGTTTTACAAGAGGGTGATCAGAACGATGACCGGATAGAACACCAATTAACTCAGGCTACTACCATGAGTAATGCTGCATGTCAGAGATCTTTGACCACTGCTCTGGAAACAGAAGGAAAGGTTCCTAAATGCAACATACTTATAGACATCATGGGTTCACGTGCATTATCCCCAATAAGGTCGGCATTGGGAGAATCGGGCTTTGGTCATGTGAGTGGACCACACATGACCAAATCTACTTCTATGATTATTATTGCCAACGTCAAAGAATTTGATGAAGAAATGATTGCTTTTCACCGAAGTTCTTACCAAAAGATTCTTGCTTTGGAAAAGAAGGGGCTGCAGGTTGTAGAAAGGGAGTATCATCTGCCAGTTGACCTGATATTTAGTGCCAGCATCTGTTTGGTTTGGTTTACGGCGGAAAAACTTAGGCGCTATGCATCTATCTTGGAAGAAAGTGCATTATATACATGTGTTGAAAATGTTGCAGACAGCCTTTTGATGTCTCTCAGTTTTTCATTCCAAGACTGTATTCTGGTGAGAATCTTGATGTCTTTGGTTTTACCACATTTAATTTCAAGAATTTCCTTGGTGTCTGATGTAGATAAAGAGTATGTTTATGAGATATTTTCTTGAGTATGCTCTTCTATGATTCCTGGTGCAGGTTAGTATTTTGACCACTTAAATGTCTTCTAAAGAAGAGGACATCAAACTGAAGTTTACTGTTTTCTTGTGCAATACCTCCTAGAATGAAGGGTTGGAATACTTGAATTATTTTGTGTTCTATAGATGTGGGTAATAAAAGAGAAAATAAAAAGTTGAACTTTGTTGGACATGGCCATTACCCTTTCTTTAGAGAACCAGTATATATAAGACATTAAAAATACACCCTTCAAAGTTTCAAACATCATAATACTAGTAATCATACGTAGTATCTTTGGGACAAAGTTTCCATGATGTTTACCCCTTAACTGTATTAATAGTAACAGTTGAACACCATTTTGTAGTATGTAATGTTGACCGTATAAAAGTACGCCATGGAAATTAGGTGACAAGGTTGCAACATTAATGCCTCTTCAATGCAAAAAATCTAGTATAGACATTATTAACCTTGGATAATTAAGAACCTCATAAATTTAAACATGGAAATCTTCTCATGTATGTTATTTTAAGTTCATTTCCTAACTTATTTAATTCAAAGACTTGATTTTGGGAAATAGTTCTTTGCGTAGAATACTCTTTCACGAGGAGATGCATGAAAAATACCATGAAAGGCATTTCTTTCTGAATGTTGGATTCCAATCCATTTGAAGAATATCCCTTCCATTTTATTTTTATTTTTTTAAAATCTTATATATATTACTTCCGTGAACGAGTACATCAAGAGTCAAAGTGATTATACCATGTGGACAACATGAGTGCTAGGAAAGTCCTATTGTAAATAGGCTTAAAAGTTGAGCAAATCCTAAAGTGCTAGCACTTTAGAGATTTAGGAATCTAACCCTAGCAAGGATTCCTTCAAAAATTTTGGACAAAATTAACCTTGTGAGAAGAGGAAGCACTTATGCTCCTCTCTTAGGGTTTCACCAAGCAAGACGTCTAGCATAAAAAAGAGAAATTACCATGAAGCATTGATAGCACAAAGACAAAATTGCAGAAATTTCACTTACTTCACCAATATAACATGAGCTAAAACCCTAATTGCAGAAATTCCATCAAAAAATCAGCAAAGTATCCACTAATTGATCCTCCGAGCAAGTTGCATAAGTGTAGAAGAGCAAGATAGTCAAGTAGGGCAAAAATTTCAGACTTGTTCTCACAAATGGTGAGTGATCCATGATGAAAAATGATAATGAGATGGTCCTCTATTTAGACGAGGCCATCTAAACCAATTTTTCCACTTTCAATTGTCAACAACAAATTAGAAGAGGTCTGGCCCCCTTCGTTTTCCTTTACAATTTGCAAAAATGAAAATTACATAAAGTAAAACCCTAAAAAGGGTGACGTCATGCCCTAGGAGGGTGACATAGGGCTGAAAAGTGAGATGTCAAACCTCAAGAAGAGAACATTCGGCCTCCAAAGGCCATATGTCATGCTCTCATGTGCCAAAGTTCCATGCCATGTATCTCCTCCTGTCAAACCACCTGCGAAATCCATCATCCATCAAACCCTAGCCTCCAAAGTGACGTCAAGGGCTTGTTGTCGCCTTTATACACACCTTGGGAACGTGGAAGAAATATTCAATCCACTTGGTGTGTCCTTGGGGGCAAGTCTCTAGTCAAGGTGTTGTCACCTGATCCTCGACTCCTCCGTCTAGGCCAAATCCTACCGAAGCCAAGGGGGGTAGTCCGTAAAGAAAATAAACTAAGGCTCACAACTATATCTAAGCACAATTAGTGTTCTAGGAGTTTATTGCAACAAGAACAAAATAATCAAATATCAATCTACACTAGCAACATATATGATAATAAATAAGATTGATTATAGTAAAAAAAACATTCAAGGCATGTAAAGTACTTGTATGAAAGATATAACTTGAAAATAAATACAA
>SNQJ01S0254133.1:0-12646 GCA_010110895.2 Picea sitchensis
ATTTTGGTACCTGAAGGATGGCCTTCTTCTTGGCATTTGTTGCTCCATCTTCTGATATCTTTGTTTTTTATCAGGGATCATCTTGTCTTTATTAGTTTTTGGTGGCGAAGTACTCACATGGTGCTGACTTGGAATTTGATCATGTTTACTGGCTCTTCGTTGCTTGAACCACTTACATAGCCTAAACCAGTTTTCAACAAAGGATATCTTCGTTTGCTCAAAATTTCATTTAGTTCTACTGAGGCTTTAATGCTTGGAAGATTTTGGAGATATAATGCTTTAAACTTCTCCATCTCTTTCCTGTATTTTACTACCTCTTCTTCCAAGGCTTCACATCTTGTCTTCTTCTTTGATAAATGTTGTTTTAGAATGTACTCTATTTTCTTTGTCTCTTCTAACTCCACTTTTAGCAGGGCAAAGTCTTCATCAGGTTTTTTACTGTCTTTCTCGAACTGTATCAACAATTGTTTTTGCTTTTTCTTTTTAAATCCGAGTCTAGAGATTTCTTCTAGGGAACTGATCAATTCTCCTTCTAAGTCAACCACAACTTTTTCATCATTTACATCACTTCCTGTGATTTTATTATCATAATCCTCTTTGGCCATAAACATAAAGTCATTAACTTTATCTTCACAAGAAGAATCACTATCTGCGTCTCCTGAAGAGTCATCATTGTTTACACATAAACTTTTCTCTTTAGCAAATCTCTTAGATTTGTACTTCTCTTCACCTTCAGAGTTCTGGTCCTTCTTCTTGTGTGGACACTTAGATGCAAAGTGACCTATCTTTCGACAGTTAAAACATTTGAAGGGCAACTTGCCTGATCCTTTCTTTAGTTTTCTCACAAATTTTGCTTCAATTTCATCAGGCTCAGAATCCTCATTCTAATCCGCTTTAAATGACGCTTCTCTAGAGGTGGGTTTATCCTTACTAATCCTCATTTCATAAGTAGTTAGAGTTCCTAGAAGTTGATCAATAGATAAAAGTCTTAAGATCATTCATTTCTTCTATTGTACAAACTTTTGGATTAAATCTATTTTGTAGAGATCTTAAAATCTTCTGAACTAAAAATACGTCTTCAATCTTTTCACCAAGACCCTTCATGGGATTCACAATCTCCTCAACTCTTAAGAAAAAATTATTAATTGTTTTATCCTCATTCATCTTTAATTGTTCAAATTGTAATTTGTAGGTTTGAAGCTTGACATCCTTTACCTTCTCATTACCTTAATAACCGCTAATGAGTTTGTCCCACATTGCTTTGGCAGATTCTAAGTGCATACTTTTACAAATTCTGCTTCTGCAAGCCCACTCAGAATATCATTCATAGCCTTAGCGCTGAAGATGAATTCTAGCTTGTCATCCTTATTAGCTAGTACAACTGGCTTTATATAACCAGTCTCTACCGCATCCCAGACATCTGCACCTAAAGCCATTATGTAGGTTCTCATCCTAACTTTCCAAAAGCCAAAGTTTCTTCCATTGAACAAGGGGGCCTTATTGGTTGAAGTTCCTTCATGACTTGTCACGTTTAAGCTTACTGATCTACCTTTAAATAAAATGAACCCATTCTGATACCAATTGTTGGACAACTGGGGGAGGGGGGGGTGAATCAATTGTTACTATGCTTAAACAATTATGCCCATTTTAAACTCATTACCAAACACTCAATGATGATCACAATAATTCAGGGAATTAAACAATAGAGTATTCAATATCAATCACATACATGAAATACACATAGACAAATATTCTCGAGGAAACCCATAAAGGGAGAAAACCTCTTCTTCTTGATATGATAAGTAGTCTTTATTTTCTGTACATTATCATTCTTATGAGATCCAACTCATTTTGAGACTACCACCTTTGTTTTACAAGCTGTAACTTGTTGAGAGCACCTACTCTCTGGTTTCTCTAGCATCCACTAGAAGGAAGCACCGACTCCCTGAGTGTTCCAGCACCAACTGGATGGAAGAATCAACTTCTCGTCACACATTCACCAACCTGTATAACATAGAACAATAGTTCTCCCTTGCACCACCCTACCACCCTGGTTTTTATGGCTGCAACCATATGGAAGCTACAACTCCCTGTGTTCAAGCACTCACTTGAAACTCCGAGGACAACATTTCTCCCTAGCACCTCCCTACCACCCCGATTATAACAAATTTTCTTACTGAAATTTATTACAGTGATACAATGCTTATCAATGTATTACCAGTCTCATCACCGTTCTACTACACTTCTCTGCTCTTCTTGCATCAGTGTCCCCCCGCTCCCTCACTTGCACTTTCTATTCTTCAACATTTTATACTCTGTGTGCCATGTCCATTCTATGTGCTATGCCTCTTCTGTGCGTTTTAGCTGCTGTACACAACATGCTTCTACCCCCATGAATAACTCTCAATAGAAGCAACCATATTTTCTCTGTTCTGTGTATATTTATCATGCCAAGTCCTCTGCCAGATCATACACCTAAATCTTCGTTCTCTCTGGCGATCATGCTGAGTCTGTTCTTCATCAGTGGCCATTATCCTAAGATTCTTTGGCTTCTCTGGCAGTTACAGTATTCGACTCTCTTCCATCTGTCAATTGTCTCTATGATGAATCTTCATTCCATTGGCAGTTACCTCGAGACTCTTCAACTCCTTTGACGATCACCCTAAAGCTCTTCAAATTATTTGACAGATACAATCACTCCGTTCTGTCAGTTACAGAGAGTCATTTTGGCTTAATTGGCTTCTAAGCCCCTTCCTTCACTTGACCATCGATGATGACCAAACGCCTATTCAAAAGGCGCTTCCCGATCTCCTGAACTCTGAAGTGGATCTTAGCGACGTGCTAGGTCCTCCCTCGATATGAACTTGGGCGATGAACTCATGTGACCACGCAATTGCGGGCGCGTCCAAATGTGGTGTAGAACAAACTGCTTTTTGCCCCACAATTTACCTCGAGTCTCCACGTGTCCTTTATCCAAAACCATGGTTTCGATTGCATCCCGCCTTCAATTTTTTAAAGTTCGGGCATCTTCAATCCCTGCAATGCGACGAGACGATCAATATTACGATATTGACGGTGCTCCTGAGTGGACAGATCAGATTGGATGGTTTATTTCACGGAAACAAATCAATGGTCATATTTGATCCTTACACTCATCCTTTCATTGTTCAATCCGACGACTAGGACTTAATCAAACATTGAGATGGACAGCTGTTGGAACTTTTCCCTCCGGAACTTCGAGATTTCAACTTTTCAAACTTACACTATCCTTCCACTGTACTATGATCAACGATTAAGAATACACCCGAAGTGATATTTTAGATCTGACAACTCGTGTCCTTGCTGAGGTGGTCTGCTGACGTGTAGGCAGTGTAGTGGAGTGTGGAGGGAGAGCGCGATAGTGGAGTGTGACGTCGGAGCGTGGAAGAGGTATGTATGAGTGGTTTGGTGGTTTACTCGGAGGGGGGTCCGAGTTAACATGAAGGTGACACGTATGAGGGTCTCACATGGAAAATACCACTAACTCGGACCCCCCTGGTTAAAGGCAGAAAGGTTGTGGGGTTCGATATGCCCTTTCAACCGTAGATTTGAGTCTCCGATTCTCGGCTGCTGAGATTAGTGTGACCTTTTCCTAACTTATCCTGTCCTTCCACTTTAGAATGATCCGACGGATGAAATTCACTTCGGATGATCCGATGACCGAGGATTTATTTCGATTCTCTAGGTCTCCGGGCTTCGGGTATTTCAAATCTCAAATTGACACTCTAGATCAGACGACCCAGATCCACTTCGGACGATCCGATGCTTGAGATTTACTCCGGACGATCTGATGGCTGAGATCTATTTCAGATGATTGGACGATCGAGATTTACTTCGGCTCTTCGGCTCTCCGGGCTTCGGGGATTTCAAATCTCAAACTGAAAAATATAAAGTGAGATTTTTCTGGAGCTTAACCTCCTTGCATATTTATACCCGAACTAAATGTTGTTCGTCGATCATGATCTTATATCGATGGATCGATCTATGTGCGATGCATCTCTTCTAACTTATCCTGTCCTTCCACTCGAAAGTGATCCGACAACTGACGAGAATTCGGGTAATCAAATTCTCAACCGTTTTGCCCTGCTTATCCTATCCTTCAACTTTAAAATGATTCGACGGCTGACGAGAATTCGGGTGATCGAGATCTCAGATCTCAACCCTTGCTTATCCTTTCCTTCCACTAATTCAATCTGATGGTTGTCGTGTATTCCTCTTGAGCTTACCCTCCTTGCAAATCCACTGGATCTAATGGTTGCTGGTCCTTTTCACTCAGATCCAATGGATGAGATCTGTTCCTCTCTTGCGCACTCGTTCCCCCTGTTTGGAATCTGATCTAACGGTTCAGATTCTTCACAGTGTTCGATCCAAGGACCACTGTCGCTCCTCTTCCTGAGCTTTCGACTTAGAAGGTTTTCTATGTGTTCATGGGTCTCAACCTTTTCTCCTTTTGCGAGTCCGTCTCTTGGACCTCGTCTGCACTTCTGGAAATTGCTATCTTTTCTTAGGTTTCTTGTCTCTGCATACTGTTCGCTTCTCCTTTGAGCTTATTATTTTCCTTTTTTCCATCGATGTTGTTGTTCTTTCCATCAATGAAAAACACACACTTTCCTATAAAACATGCCAACAAGTTGAGGATAACCCAAAGCTTGCCAAACAATAGAGGAAAAAATACTAACGGATGAACCTTCATCTATCAACCTTTAAGGAACGTCCCGACCACAAACTTGTATTGTAATCTTGAAAGGAATGTGAGAGGGAAGACGAGGTTCAGTTAGCACACCCCAATTAAAAAGGATGGCCTCAATACTTGGAGGGGGTTTCATGGGAAAAGGAGGAATGCCCCCCAACACGGTAGATTCTGTATCAATGAGAAAAACATGGGCATTATCGGGTTTACTCTCTAGCGGGAGAGTAGGATAAACTGATGACGAAATCAGATCGACCACTTGAGTCACATTCTCCAAGGGGAGAATGGGGTCGACAACTGGAAACAGATCGTCCGCTTGGGTTGCACTCTCTAACGAGAGAGTGGGATCGACTGAGGACGGGATCAGATTGACCACTTTGTCAACTGGTGCAACTAAGGACGTGACCAGATTGACTACATGATCAACCGGACTGATCGACGAAGGGACCAGATTGATCATTCCATCAACTACAGGTGGTTCAAGAGTAATATTTCGATAAGAAACTGGAAATTGAGGTTGGGAAATAGTCATGTATTCCAGCAATTTCGAGGCTTTGTCCATACGAGGGAAAATGTGAGTTTGATGACTCCCTTTGCATAACATACACGAGAACTTGACTCTAATTTTCTTCTTCCCAACGATATCTTGACTAGTTGACGGGAGGTCATTAACATGTTGTTCAGAGGATGACGACATGGGTTGGCGAGGGTGTGTAGACCATACTTCTATAACGTTGGATAGACCATGGCAATCCTTAAGAAGATGACTACCCTTACAAAGCCTGCAAGGGTACTTGGGCTTATGATTTGTTTGGGTGATCTTGGCATCATCAACACTCCCAACACGATCAACAATAACTGGTTTCTTTCCAACATGTCTGACAGCGGTTGGAAGTTTGGACCCTTTCTTATTTTTCTTCTTCTTATTCTTCCTTTTCTTCTTCTTCTTATCCACCGGGTTACTAGCTGCAGAGATTTCACTCGGTGAAGAAGATGAAATGGAAGAAGACCTTGCAATTGAAGAAGGTGAAGAAGATGTTACTGGTGAAGAAGGTGAAGGATCAACATGAGGTTGATTTTCTTGGGGGGAAGTGCTTACAACCGAAGCACTAACTTCATTCAGGATTAACTGCGTGGAAACAACCATACCGGTAATCCAATTGTGAGACCTGGAAGACTCAAAGTAGCGATGTGAGGAGGACCAATGTTTCTATAAGAAGGAAAAACAAAAGGTTCCTATGGTAAAGGGGTTCCTTCATTGGTCGTGCTGGGAACTGATGCCATTAAATAAAGATCCAACCTAGAGTCTGTTAGGGAAAACAAACATCACACACTAAAAATCTAGTAAGCAAGCAAGAAAACAAAACATTCCCACAATGAACTCACTAGTTGGTGATGAAATCTAACGTCACGAGAACAATATAAGAAGGGGATGAGATAGAGCAGGTGGAAAAGTTACGTTGACGACCTGCTTAACAGACTTACGTCTTGGTGAAAGCTCCCACACATAAACGTGGGTATACCCTCCAAGGAGCCTGAGTGAGTTTGACCAACGTCGATTCCAGGTATCGTGAATACTTTCCCCTCCACAATCACCTCGTGTAAAGACCCTAAAGAGATAGACCACTAAGGTTACCAATTACAACAATGATGCCTGGGGAAACAATCGACATTGCGATCCATGCACAAAGACATGGTATTTGGCCTGAATCAACTCAAGAGGCTCCCACACATAATCTTGGGTATACCCTCAAGTGACCCCCAATAATACACGTAATCTCTACACTAAGACCAACAAAGCAGGGTGAGTAACTCTGCCAGTCCTAATGCGATCTCGTGAATGAACCTTGTGTTAGAAGGGCTTCCCAGGACAAAATGTAGCAAGTGGATTTAGACTCTCCCTACCACAAAATTCTATGTTTGTTTGCAGCTTTGGAAAGTTATTTTTCACACCTATTCCAAAGCCCTACACCTAATCTAATATAGGTTTGCTACCAAAAAATATAAAAATGTCTAATCAATTTTTATAAGCGTTTTATTTTAAGGCTTTTGTTACTCAAGAGGAAAATGGTGTTGACTAAATGATGTTTTGACCGACTCTAAACAATGCAAAGAAATGAGAATGCAAATATTTCACTTCGATGAAAGCTATATTATGAGAATGAGAAAACGTTTATCACTCCCATATGCACAATGTCCCAAAATTTTATCAAAATCATCAATATCAAGATCTTCAAGAAATGAGCCAAAGAGACTGTACACCAATATACGATTCTTGTCCCCCCCCGGCCATGAGGGGGAATTTGTTTTAATATTTCAAGACCAAAAATGCCAAAAACCATGCAATTTCACTACTTCAAATGCAAAGATTCCCCCAATCTAATGCAAAACAAGAAATATTTTTTTTTTTTGTATCAAAGATAGTTATAAGCAATATCAAATCTCTATAAAACAAAACAATCCAAACAAATTTTCTCTTTTAACACGAACTATTCAGAAAAAAAAATGATCTTTCACTAAACAATTATAAAGAAAAAACAAAGCTTTGTAACTGAAAGACACTCAAAATAAGAGATAAAATATTTCAAAAGAAAACAAGCTAAAACAAAACAAAGGTGGATAAAAGCAGATTGAAATATTGTCAAGCAGACTGCAAACAGATCATAATCAAACACAAAAATTCACCCCAAAACCATATCTAAGATCTGGGCAAGAAAAATCACTAAAAGATAAAAAAATTCCAAATCATCACAGGCTGCAAGATGAACACAGTGCGACGATCCTATATCGTCGCAGGGAACAGAAGGCCATAGAGCGACGACGTCGAACTGTCTCTGCGACCAAGAGTGCGACGATCCTCTATCGTCGCACTGTCCCTCAAAGCAGGGTGCGACGATCAAATGAAAAAAATGGAAAAAATTAAAATTAAGAAGGTTTTTCCAGTGAATTTAAATAGTCAAAGAGTTCATCTGGATCTCCCAGTGACTCATAAAGCAGAACCCAGGAAATCAAAGCGATAAAGCAAGACAAACTAGGAAAAGAATCCGTTCCCCAGTGGAGTTGTCAATTTTGTTATCGAGCTAATTGTTAAGTGCGGACACAAATCAGTCCCCCTAGTTTCACTACGAAACTAGAACAAAACAAGACAATACACTACTCTTTCCTTAGATTTCAATTATCAAATGAGAAATGGATCTAGGACATAACTTTTAAATATCGAAGATCCAACTTCGTCAATCCAATACAAGCTCTGTCGTAAGGCTTATGGAGAAATATTTGCAAAGTAACACAAGCCAACGAAGACAAGAATAACATAGCCTACTTGATATGAAACTATGTATGTGATCAACGAATCATACAATATGGACAAATAAGATTCATATAGGAAAGAAAGGTGCATCTGTATTGAATAATAGAAAGAGAGATTACAACCAAAGCCTTGATGTCGTAAGGTCCCTTCCAACAATTCCTTGCTTCCCACACACTTCTAATCCATAGATTTTGTGACTGTAGATCTGAAAGTCACTCACAATCTATCTTGACAAAGCAAATCTCAAAGCCACTCTAACCAAGCTACCAATATCCAAAAACTCAAACTCAATCCAATCTAAATTTCTCCATGAGAGTTCCTCTCCTTTTATAAGTTGAAGAGGATAAGGTGAGGAGGTTAGGATGATCCCACTAAATCAGAAAAGTGAGTAAGATCCAAACTGATTGGAGGCCACCTCACCATAGAAGCTTCTCCTTCTATAAGCATCGAGAATATGCTTGTTTTTCCCATGTACGAAAATCATCGCACCCTTAGAACTGAGCAGAGTGCGACGACGTTGCATGCTAGGTTTGGAGCAGGGGGCGACGATCAGGCATCGTCACACCCTATATATAGTGCAACCTACGACGACCTTCCTTAATAGGGTTTTTACAAAGGAAAATACAATTTCTTCTCTCAGACAAAGTTCTTCTCCCTTCTTTCTTCAGGAATTTGGGCCACTGATCCTTCTAAAGACAAATGATAGGTTTACATCATTAACGATCATAGGGATGACGAAAATAATGTGTAACAGTTGTTTTAGCCTATATAGTGTTTAGAAGAAAGCTAGTATATTGCACTGTCCATAAGGGGGCAGACTTTCACTCCTAGGAAATGTTTTGGGTTTTGGATTGTTACCCTGTTTCCTTATGTTTGAAGAAGATGAGCTCTTAGCCAATCAAAAGTAGTCTTGGGTCTTACTCTAGGACCAAAAGGTGGTTTTAGCCTATATAGTGTTTACAATAAATCCAATATCCTATATTTCATCACCAAGGCTACAACAACAGGGTCATGTGCTTTCAAGTAGCATCTAGCTTTAGTCCCATGCATGAGACTAGATACTACCCTCGGTTGTAGTTTAACCTTTAGCTTAGGAGACAACTTCATCATTATTTCTTGCATTGCATATGATATCTTTTTTTGATAAACTTAAATACTTTTATATTATCATCATTGGAAAATTATAAATATGCATCCCTAGCCTTCCATAAAAAAATCCTTTTACTCTAATATGTAGGTTGCAAATTATAAATATAACTTCATAGATAAAAATTGGGTTTTCTCATTAAAACAAAATTTCTATATAAATTTGTTTATAACTAATATGGAAAAATCTAACATTTCATGCCATATTTCTATGTCTATCACTATTTACATTATGATGATATGACTACATATATTAGGAGTGAGACCTTAGGTCACAACTCGTAGCATTTGCAATGGATGACAAAGTATAAAATTCATAGGTTAGAATCATATTAGATTACTGAGTTATTTTTCTTAGATAACAAATATGTCCTTCCCCCTAAGAAGAAAATTCACAACCTCTGGTCATAAACAGGTTGAAAACTACATTACTCAGGAGTTGATGCATTTTTGGATTCAAAATTATGTCTAGTTGTATGCTAGTACCTTGTTAACCAAAGTAAAAGTTCTCAAAAAAGAGATCCAAAACTATAATATATGATATAATAAACCATTTTTTATCCATAATGTCTATTAAATATTACACCAAGAAGTAAAATAAAACAATGTATCACCACTTCAAAAACCCTTTGGTAGGAAGACTAGAAACAATAAGGAATAACTAGTAGAGAAAATCAGAATGTAATTAGAAAGTTAATAGGTAATTAATTCATAAAGTGGTCAAATATGAAAGATGATAGAGATATTCCATCATTGTTTTCTTCTATTGCCAAAAACCCTTGAGCAATTTGCTTCCCTTCTTTTGAAAGTTGATTTGCTACCACAATCGGCTCTCGAAAAACATGTGCAAAGGAAATAAAGTTAGAGGAACCTACTAACATTCTAAGCCCCTTCTCGTCATCCAATTAATAACTAGGGAAGAGTCACCAAAATATAAACTTGTGTTACATTCCTATATCTAGCCACCATGATTAATGATTTCAAAGCCAACTCATTGAAATTATTGGAACCTATGCCAAATCCAACCTCAAAATTTACAAAATGAGAAACAAAGAAATAAAGGACGCCTCCAATGTTGTGGAAATCACGTGGGCATTGTCTAGGTCCATTAAAAAATCTCAAGGATTTTTATTTATCAATTGACAATTCCTCCAAGACATGGGGAACACTTTGAGAAATAGGTACTCAGGTACATGAGACCATAGCCCTGATTTGTGAAAGAACTTGGAAGGTGGAGACATATTTTTCTTTGAAAATTTCAGAATTTCTAGCAAGCCATATGCCCCAAATGATAAGACATGGTAGTGGCCTCAGTTCTTTCAGTTCTTTTTTGATGAACCATTGCCTAAAACATTATTCTATGGTCTCCTCTTTACAAACATGTGGAGTACCCATACATTTCTCTGTCTCCTTCCAAAGCTGAATTGCATAAGGACATTTAATAAACAAGTGAGAAATATTTTCATCATCCATACTACATAACATTCAAATCCTTGAACCCCATCTATTTCACCATTGAAGGACCTCCATGTTGGGCCCTGTTTATCAGAGTTAACTAGAGGAAGATTTGAGTCTTCTTTGGTGTCTTAAGCTTCCAAATCTTACCCACCACCAAATTGGCTTTTGATGACCAACTTCAAGCATTGCTTTGTATCCAAGTTGAGTTGTATACTATCAATTGATCTTGTTTTTCTCCCAAGAAATTGAGTCTACTTTGGAATTAAACTCTTGTCTTCAAAGATACCTAAAACATTCACCATGAATAACACGAGAATATAGAGAGAAGAACCTTGAAGGTAGGGTAACACCATCAATTCCTCCTTATGGAAGGAATCACTTCACAACCCATGCTTGTTACAGAACAATACATCCAACACACATCCAATTCAATGATACTCAAATGTATTTATACTTTCTCATGAGTATTCTTAGGGGTCTATGTCAACTACCCATTATTATTATATTATTCCTCCTAACTACATAGTGGACCTATTATTACCCATCTACTACCAAGCGAGCCTATTTCATGATTATGGCCACACTACATTCATTATCCCCTTGGGTGCATCCCTAGGTACCCTATATTATCCTCCTTAGGTACATTATTATTACATATCCCTTTGCATGTTTCATCCTTAAAACATGGGAAGAAGCTATGTTTGCTACAAAACAATAAATCCAATACACATCCAATACAATGATATTCATGTGTATTTATACTTTCTCATGAATATTATTAGGGGTCTATGCCTACTACCCCTTATTATTATATTATTTCTATCTAACTACATAATTGGTCTATTTATTACCTATCATGACTACCAAGTGGGCCTATTCCATGATTATGGCCACATTACATTCATTATCCCCTTGGGTGCTGTTGAGGCGATGAATGGATATATCCTCACTCAATCATTTTCGAATCTCACTAGGCTAGGTGGGATAGGCGAGATTATCACCACGATCTTATAACCTGTCCAAAAATATCAATCAATCCTCAAGAAATAAGTTCTTAAGCCTGATGCTATTATATTAAAATATGTATGCTTTGATGTAGAATACATTTAAAAAAATAGATAAGCTGTTTGTAAATGAAATTTATAAATAGTTGAATAAGTAAATGCAAGATAACATAAATTGAAAATTCAATACACAACAAGTCTCAAGAATAAGAAGAAAACAACAAATGATTTTTAATGATTTGTATTGATATTTTTCTTAGTTACAACCAAGTTTCTCTTTACAAGCCCTTATGAGGGTTTGGACCATAATTAGACTTAGAAGTTTAAAATCTAATTTTAAATCATACATAGACAATTGGTGCCTTGAAGAAAAATACTAGGTCTGAAAATGAACTAGATCAATCCAAGCTACAAGCACATCATAGTCTTGACTTTACAAAATAACATTAATCAACATTGAAATTGAATTCAGAACTTCTAACTAAGACTAAATAGATTATCAAGATGAATGAATGACCTTTGAAGCATGTCAAAAGCCTATGTTTCCCAGTGCTTTCTTTTGCCACCTTTAGAGTAATCGTGCTATCAACAAGATAACTTAGCTCTCATGAAACTCAGAAATGAATGAATAAATGTTCTCACTTGAGGCAAGAACAAACATTATCAGAAGTATATCTCTCTATTTTCTCATGTCCTTGTTTTTGCTCTCTTCCTTTTATTCTTCAAAAAATAGTTCACGTGGTTCAACTACCTTTTGTTATAAAGTAAAATATTTACTTAAGATATGACAACTTTATTTTATAACAAAGGTGAATAATAATAAATAATAATTAATAGGTGGGGCCCCTATATGTTTTATCTTTTTATTTTCAACATCTCCCTTGTAACTCCAAACTTTATTCAAATATCATGCACATAAAAACATTAGAATAAATATAAAAAACAACCAATATAAACATGCCACATCATCGGAGCATTTGTATCTCCCAAAACATCATA
>SNQJ01S0254134.1:0-10555 GCA_010110895.2 Picea sitchensis
TCCTCGACCAGCTCAACAAGTGAGTCATCATCTATCATCTTAGTAGCTTGCGCAATGAATAATATTGGGGTGAGAAACTCAACTGGCACAATTGCTTCTCTTCCATATACTAGTTGAAAAGCAATATACATGTTTAATCATTTCGTGGTAGTTCAATAAGCCCATAAAATATATGTAACTCACTCATACCAGTCATCTCAATTTGCACAATAGACTTTAGTCAGCCCCATCTGCAAGATTTTATTAAATGATTCCACTATTATGTTAGCTTGCAAATGGTAGGGACTTATCTTATGATGTTGAATCATAAATTCTCTTGTAAGGTTCATGATACTTTCATTGACAAAGTTGTCTCTTTGATCATTGGTCAAGTTCTGAGGACAACCAAACCGGGTAATAATTTTATGAAAAATAAATCGTGTTGTTGTGGTTGTAGATAAATCTTGAACAACCTCCACTTCATCCCATCAAGTCAGGTAATCATTTGCAATAATTATGTATCTGTTGGTCACTATAATTGCTTATTTAATCTAAACAATCAAGTGCTACATAAATTGTCAACCCAGGGAAGTCTATTTATTTCAAAGGTAACCACGCACTATATATGCTCAATTTCAAAAGCAACCTAGAGTTGTAGTAAAGGAAACTATATTAATCACACTTGCCTTGAATGAAATATGCTTAATCATTTCCGTGGTAAAGTTCAATGTTTCATAAAATATATGTAACTCACTCATACCAGTCATCTCAATTTGCACAACAAAGTTTAGTCAACCCCATCTCTAAGATTTTATTAAATGATTCCACCATTATGTTAGCTTGCTATTCTAGACTTCATTCCTATGATGTTGAATCATAAATTCTCTTGTGTTCATGATACTTATTGACAAAGTTGTCTCTTGATCATTGGTCAAGTTCGTAGGACATCCAAATTGAGTAATGATATTCTGGAAAATAAATCGTGTTGTTGTGGTTGTAGATAAATCTTGAACAACTCCACTTCATCCCATCAAGTCAGGTAATCATTTGCAATAATTATATTCATGGTCACTATAATTGCTTATTTAATTCTAAACAACTGTAAGTGCTACATAAATTGTCAACCGTGGAAGTCATTTATTTCAAAGGTAACCACGACTATATATGCTCAATTTCAAAAGCAACTCAGAGTTGTAGCGAAACTATATTAATCACACTTGCCTTGAATGAATAAGTCTTCAACTTGGATTACGTAGTACAATCTACCTAGATCTCAAAGTTTAAAGGGATGATTAATTGAAGAATCCCTCGGATGACATTAAAATAATGAAGAAGATACCGCAACATAAAAGACCAACTATTTCAGAACTGCAGAACAGACCTTATTCCCAAAAGCACCTTTCAACACCTGTTTTCAAACATCATACTTCATGAACCTACTGCTTAATCAAATAATTCGATATTCATTCTGAAGGCTATCTATCTTCTAATAGAGAACAGGACCCTCAATCCCTTCCATCAAGTAGTTAAACCTTTCAAATACCCGCCTCTTAACTAACACTCATGGAAATAATTAAAGGCTAACTATTTCTAACAGAGAACAGACCCTAATTCCTTCCCAAAGTAGGAACCTTCAAAGACGAGTCTCTGATTAGAAAACTTTCATAAATTCATCACACATGATTGCTAACTAAAATGATTACCGCTACCCAAGCATTAACCACATGAAAACAATGTAACGTCCATTAAAGTAGTTCTTAACAAGACAGAGTTCATTAGTGTTTCAACAAAGAAGAATTCATTCAAAGTAGTGTTTCAACAAGACATAAATTAATCAAGGCATAAACAAAGATCACACTAACACACTATAAAACTAATCGGGTGAATCTTGTGAAGAAGGTGGGCCCTCACTTATCACAAGATTCCCCTCAAACTAAGAGGCTAGAGAAGGATGCTCAAAAAACTCTTTTATTCATCTATCAATGTATCAGATTACAATCTAAAATGAAGTATGTCTTTCTCAGAAGACCTTCTTTAGTACCAAAACCGAGATCCTCTAATGGTGATTTTCCTCTTATTTAAAGAGGAGCATCCCTTCGATACAATTTGATCAATAAATTACAAAATATCTAAGTCCTATTCTTAGTCGAATCGACTTTCTAAACTGGAATAAAATATCCTAGTCTCCCACCGCATCGCTATTACGTGAGTGCCGAAAAGGAGGTGTTGTCACATTTACCGAGTAACAGCCTCTTCTTGTTATCATGGTTGTATGTTAGCCAGCACGAACACGTGGCTATTTCATCCACCTGGATTTTATGCTCTAACTGCTTCAACACTTCTCGTGCAACAACGATGGCTGGATGCTTGGCTCATGGTGTAATGGTCAATCTATGCAGGATTTGTCATAATCATGACCGTGGTAATGGCTTCCTCCTCAGGTTTCAGCATCGCTGACCATGGACTTTGTAACAACTTCCTCTATGTTTAGCATCATTGACCATGGATTGTGTAACATCTTCCTCTGCGGAGCCTCAAAGATCGCTTCACTCATGGATCGGTGTAATAGCTTCTTTGTTTCATCATCATTGAATTATGGATCGTAGGTCATTGCGGTTTCAAAGATCGTGCTGACTATGGACCGTAACAACCTTAGTTGCTACTGCATCAGCCCAAATGTTATCCGCATTGAACTGCTTTCACATCTCTTATACATTTCTAATCAATGGTTAAGTAATAGAGTGATGTAAAATTATATGCAAACAGATTAAACGTATAGTAAAAAGAAGAGACGTTATATAAATTTAAGATAGGGTAAAGCGATAGTATGAGTTAAAATGTGAGTGAACAAGAGTGTAATGGTGGCAAAATGTATGTAAGCAAAGGTACATTGTGGTCCTAACATCCCCCAACTTAAATGTTGCATGTCCTCGCAACTTCTACTTCCGGAATCGTGAGTCCAATACCTAATTCGGAAATGTGCGGTAAGTTACTCAAGCAGTATTTGTGGGAGGTACTGTCTGTTGGCTCTCTAAACCTTGGACATGTTGTAACCTTTGTCAAGCTATTGTTTTATCTTCTAGGGTAAATTATATAATGGATTTGATATATTCCCATTGGCAACCGAGGGATAGAAAACAGTCCGTAATTCTATCCAGCCTTTCAACACATTGTCAATGACACCGGATGGTTAGGGTACTCCTAGAGATTGCCATCTCGATTAATATGGGCTAAAAGGATTGTGTTCTCGTTTTTCTCGATTGTCACAAAACAAGTTGTTTTCCGAGGGCAACAATCTCTGTATGGATCGATGAAGTGGATGACAATCCCGAAGAATCAAGGATTGTAGTTGCTGAATGTGTTCACTCATCCCTGGTTTCTTTAAAAATTGATAGTATTTTGTAACAAAAGTGGTTGCATTTTGTGGTTCCGGGTCTTATCCAGAAGGCGCCATTCATTGTGCTTGGCAGCCATGAAGTCATTCTGCCATATAATCTGGACAGGGAGAAAGGAGGTGAATGCCCGAACCTAGATGTCCCGAAAAGAGGATTAAGGTTCAACTGGCCTCAAGCTCTCGTGGACAATTTCATATGAAAATATGCCCTGCCGTGAGGAGGTGTTGATCCCAGCGAGGCTTTTGCAAAGGTTTTGAAAAATCATTAAGGAAGTAATCGCGATGGGTCCATTGCGGATTGATTTTGACCGAACCATGTAAGTCATTCCATACAACAAGGAGTAATTTCGTAGATGGTTTCCTTTGCAGCCAATAACTTTGTGCCAAGTCAAATACCAAAGACAATCTGCCTTTCAACTCTTTGATCTGTTTCTTAAGGGCACGAGCTTCCTCGGCGACCGCTTCTAAAGATTCCCAATTTGAGTATGTGTGATTTATCCAGATTTGTCCGTGCTCTTGCAGGCTTTTGGGTCCGCAGAAAAGATACTCTTTCTTCCATTTCTCAGATATCGCCGCCTGCTCATTCCATGTTTGAGTTTGTGTTTCAGCGTTGCTAGTAGTGGGGTGAGGTAAGGTCCGAGTAGATTGTTCCAATAAAAGTGTGGATATTGATTTGGCTGGGAGGTGTAAATTACTCAATAGGCATTGTCTGTACAACTTTTTCGACAAAAGTGTGGGTTTCAAATTTTGACATTTGGTTATGTAAGGTGGCTCAGCCTTTAATCTGGGAGGTCCTTATTGGTTCTTATGTTTCAACAGAGCTGGTTCTCTTGTGACAGCTTATAGTTTTTGGTTCTGTAACCGGGTTCTTCTTCCTTTGAATGCAAGTTGAAGAAGTAGGGAGCCCCGCATCGATTTGAGTTACTTTGTAGCCTGTTTGATAGTAGACGTCCCCACATTGACAACACATATATTCCATACACGGTCTCTCTGTTGTAGTCCCCTCTGACAAGGTTGCTATACGAGCTAAGGTGTGCAAATTAAGTTCCTTCTCATAGCCTTTGTCGCAACTATCTCTTGCTTATAGGCTTCCAGCTCGAGATTTAAAAAATTATTTTTCTTGGTGAAACAGAGGTCATTATTGTTGGTTCTGTTTGAGGAGTGACTAGTTCTTGTGTAGTAGTCGCTGTACCATCTAGCCGGTTCAGGATTACATATGATCAAATAACCGCTTCTTTAGGCTTCGCTTTGTTGATGTAAGGAGTGAAGTGTTGCGCACCCTAGACCTTTGATCTCAGATTCGCTATCAATATCAACAACCGGTTCTTGTGTTTCACCATTGCTCTTTG
This sequence comes from Picea sitchensis, assembly GCA_010110895.2. Classification (NCBI taxonomy): domain Eukaryota; kingdom Viridiplantae; phylum Streptophyta; class Pinopsida; order Pinales; family Pinaceae; genus Picea; species Picea sitchensis. The sequence goes on from SNQJ01S0254134.1 coordinate 4,723, forward strand.
TGTGATAGCTATGGTCGGTTCTTATGTTTTAGCCAATCAATGGGTAGTTGGTCTCTTTGTGGTTTCGTACCATCAATCGATAGCTGGTTCTTGCGGGTTTTAGCTACTTGATGGACGATGTCGCGAACACCCGGCATCCGGTTCTTGTGTTTCAGCTGCCCGGGTGGAATAGGCAAAGATCTCCGGATTTTGGAGGTTGGAGGTGTACGTGGTATTAGTCGGATGGGTTGGGGGTCTATGGTAGTGGTAGTAGTGGTTGCCCTTGTTGAGGCCCCTGTTCGCTTTGTGAAAAGGGCGGAAAGAAATGAATTTGCTTTCATTTTCATGGGGATGTTTCCTCAATGATGGGGCAGGAGAATTTCGTCTCCAAAATCATCACTAAGAATATGAAAGGCAGGAGTGGATGACTCTAGTAAAGTGCTAAAGCGGGCTTGAACGTGGTAGTTAATTTGACTCCATTGTCTGTGAGGGCTAACGTGAGGCATTTCCGGAGGGTCCGGAGGGTTTTGTGGTTGTTGTTCCCCGGCTGATTTCGGTGAATTTCGCGGGTTTCTTGGGGATCTATAGGTTGGTTGTTTAGTGGAAGGTTTTGTTGGGAAAACCTTTTGGATAAGCAATTGAATTAAGACGATGGGTGGAGAAAGGGCTGATTCAAATTTTTACAAAGAGGTTAATATATTTTGAGACAACCTGGAAAGCGTATTAATACGGGCGTTCACCAATCATTAGCGCCGCGGAATGAGACAACAAGAGAAAACGTACCGGCAGACTACCTGGTATCGGACTTCGTAGGTAAGGTAGTGTTTGAGGAATTTTTCAACTTCCGCCAAGTGGGGTAAGTAAATTTGTTGGTTAGGACGCCCCTGTTTCTTTAAATTCAATTTGTCTTCCTGGCGAGTGAAACCTACCGGCATTTAGGATATACCATAAATAACGTGCTGGAAGGTTCCATTGGTAGGGAGACCAAACCCCGACTATATCTTCTTCTGTAACTGGAATCTGAATCCCCTGAACAATGGAATGATCTCCCAGAGATTTCGGAAAGCAAATTCAACTCGTTGTTGATCCAAACTCAGAGTCTCAAAATAATCAAGCCATCCCGCCCGCTAAAAATTTGATAGGCTTCCTCGGGATACTTTGGGAATGGTGGTCATAGGTGGGTTCAGACCGGTGATAATCGTGAGCCTCCATAGCTACCAAGAAAATACACCGCCAGTTAGAGCTGAGCAACGTCCTGCGCAGAGTAAAGTTTTTCGAGAAGGCGACGGTGGCCAGACTAAATCCAAAGGATAGTAAACAGGGAATGGCGCAGAATTCGGCAGGAGATGATGATATAAAAGTTTGATATGTCCTCCTCCGTGAAGTGCGTTTTAATTATGATTTCACTTGAGTGGTCATAATGATTTGGAATATTCTCATTAACCAGAATAATCAGATTAATAAAAATTTACATAATTTCACTACTCCTTCTAATTCGTACCGCAAACAAAAATATAATGTCCGGGTCTTCAATGAGAAGTTCTCAAGAAGGGTTGTGGCGCAGACTTTGATTTGAAAGCGATGAATTGTACTGTTGACGGTTGATCGAAGGACAAAACGGGGTATGAGATCAAAATTCACGACAAGATAATAAGCTGGGAAAGTTGTTGTTTGAATCGCAAAAGAAGGCTGTTCAATTGTTGGACGCGCGTATTATTTCATCAATGGAACCGGTGGAAGAATTTTCTGATCGGTATTGCGTTGTCACAATGGTGTTTCAAAGAACAAAAAGAAAGCAAGTGAAACAACTACCGGATCTTGCTGCTCGGGTCGATGAGGAAATGTTAAGAGTCGCTGAATAGTGCGTTTCAAACAATAGAAGAAAATGGCAAGTAGTTTACCGCCACTGGCGTTTCGAATAGGGAAATGGTAAAAGGTTGTTGACAAAGGGTGTTTCAACAATAGAAAGAAGGCGAAACAATTGTTGGACGGTGTTGTTTCGATGATGAGGAAATGTAAAGAGCCATCAAGGGTGTTTCAATAGGCGAAAATGGCGCAGTTATTGTCAATGGTGTTTCATCAATAGGGAAAATGGTAAAAGTTGCTGTTGATGGTGGTGTTTCAACAATAGAAAGAATCGCCGAAACAAGTGCTGGGTGGAGTCGTTTCGGTAATGAAAAATGATGAAGAAACGACGGACTGGAGTGTTTTCGAAGTGGGAAGAAATGAAAAGTGATGAACAATGGTGTTTCAACAATAGGAAAACGGCAAAAGTTTGTTGGTAGTGGTGCTTCAACAATAGAAAAGAAAGCAAGTGGAAAATTGACTTTGCTATATCATCGATGAGGAAATGTAAAGAGTCATGAACAAGGTGTTTCAACAATAGAAGAAAATGGTGGGAAGTTTGTTGTCAATGGTGTTTCAGCAATAGGGAAAATGGTGAAAGGTTGTTGAACATCGATGGGGGAAAATGGTGTGGGCTGACCAGAGGTGTTTCAAAGAATGGGAAAAGTCAAAAGTTGTTGAACAACGGTTTTTAGCAATGAAGAAAAGAGCAAAAGAGTTGTTGACAATTGGTGTTTTAGAAATGGGAAAGCTTGTCTCTTTGTGAAATAGATCATCCTTTTCCTAGTGGCCTGTGCTTTGATTCAGGAATCTGGAAAAATTGATTGTAACATGGTATTTTTGATAGATTATTAGTAAACAAAATCTAATCTAATACTAAAAGAAATTTAACTTACAAGAATTAATTGCAATGAGGGGAAGAAGCCCCCTCTAAAAAGAGAGGGGGTGGTTGGGAGTCTCACACATGTGGCCTTGAAAATCTTTTGAAATAGGCACTGGCATTGCACGTGAGCCGTGATGACCATTTTTGCTGCTAACGGAGTTCTGGAGTCAACGATTGTGAGGAGCCCATCGTCTACTGGGGAAAACAATATCTACTTCATAAGGTCCAAGCCATTCAGACGCTAGCTTCCCCTTGAAATTCTTTGAATCGAGAGTCATACAAGAGGGCCCAATTACCTTTTGGAACTGCTTATTATTCTGATATTTTTGTCATGCCATTTGATCTTTGTCAAGAATATAGTTGTCTCCGATGAATGGCATTCAGTCTTTTCTCTCATCCACCATTAAGTCACAAGAATCGTTCAGGCATTCCACAAATCATGCTGACAGCTAAGGCAGTCATTAAGGTTTTTATTTCGAATTCCATAGGAAAGACAAGACTTTTTCCGAGACTAATTCATAGGGAGAGAACCATGTAGTATTTCTCCAGGTACTTATGTAGGCCCATAATGCTTCGAGGAGCCTCAGAGATCAACTCTTTTCTCTGCTTTCCTTTCATCGCTTTTTGTGAGAATGGCTTCTATTACTTTTGTTTGTGCTTTCCACATATCCATTGGCTTGGGGGTGGTATGTCATAGTCATTCTATGTTGAATATGATATTTTGAAGGGTGGATTTGAAACCATGAGAAGTGAAAAGGAGGTCCTCCATCCGTGGACTAATTCTCTTAGCACTCCAAATCTGATGAAGATGTCTTTTAATAAGAAATTTGTGAACGCTTCCCTTCAGTTGCCTTATGAAGTGTTTTGGCTTCCACTCATTTAGTCATGTAGTCTATGCAAGTGCACTCACTCATTGTAAACTTTTTGATTGGATGGGGTTAATGGGTCCTACAAAGTCTAGTGGCCCATCTTTCAAATGGTTCAAGCAATTATCCGGTTTTAATGGTATTTCATTCTAGTGATTAGGTTGACCTACTCTTTAAGCAGCTATCATGCCCAAACATTTTTTTTTTGCATCTTTGAAGAGTGAGGGGCAATAATACCCCATCCGCGGAATTCTATAGCCGTTTTCTTATCGTTAAAATGCCCTCCTAGCCAAGGGCCATCATGACAAGCTTTTAGTAGATCATAAACTTCATCTTCTAATGCACCTTCACGGGATTTTGATCAAGTCTCCGTGAGTCCTGTATGGAAAAGACACCGACTTATCCAACTATACCGAGCACTTTGATAAATGATTCTTCTTTTCTCTCGGTGGGATAGGTGTGGTGGTAACTTCCCTGCAACCAAGTAGTTAGCAATGCCTGCATACTAAGGTGAGTGAGCAGAAACTGCAAATATATATTCATCAGGAAAGGAATCATCTACTGGGGTATCATCATCAGGTGTCAACCGAGAAAGGAAATCAACAACTACATTTTTTTTTCCTGGTCTATCTACAATTGTAATATCAAATTCTTGCAATAATAGTAACCATCTGGTGACTCTAGAATTTGTGATAGGTTTGTTCATTAAGTATTTGATAGCTGAGTGATCAGTATGGACAAAAGTAGAGTAGACAGTAATGTAATGTCTAAATTTATTAATGGCATAGATAACTGCTAAGAATTCCTTTTCGGTGACTGTATAATTGAGTTCAACAGGAGTCATATTTTTGCTGATGAAATAGATAACATAAGGGAGATGATTTTCTTCTTGTCCCAAGACAGCTCCTATCGCAGTATCTGAAGCATCGGAGGATATATGAAAGGGAAGTGTCCAATCAGGTCCTCTAAGAATAGGAGTTGTGGATAACTGATGTTTAAGTGTATTAAATGCTTCCTGGCAAGAATTAGTCCATTTGAATTCAACATTTTTCATTAGTAACACAAACAGAGGAGAAGCTATTTTGGAATTTTTTTTGATAAATCTTTTGTAGTATCCAGCATGTCCTAGAAAACTTCTTACCTCTATTTGAGTTTTGGGAGTAGGAAGATCCTTAATGACTTGTATCTTGGATGGGTCTACCTGAATTCCTTGATATGAGATAAAATGTCCAAGCACTATTCCTTCACTCATCATCATATGACATTTTTTTGTACTTAAGGAGAGTTGGTCTTGTATGCATCGTTTGAGTACTTTATCAAGGTTTTGTAGTGCTTCCTGAAAAGAAACACCATAAGGAGTAAAGTTATCCATAAAGATTTCCATAGAGTCATTAAGCATATCAGAAAAGATTCCTAAAACTGCTCTTTGGAAGGTTGCTAGTGCATTACATAGTCCAAATGGGAGAACTTTATAAGCAAAGGTTCCCCAAGGGCTAGTAAAAGTGGTTTTATCTTGATCTTGAGGTGCAATTTTGATCTAGTTGTACCCACTGAAACCATCTAAAAATGAGAAAAATTTCTTCCCTGACAAATTATCTAACACATGATCAATGAATGGTAATGGAAAGTGATATTTTTGAGTAGCTTTATTTAAGGCTCTATAATCCACACATACTCTCCATTTCCCGTTTTTCTTAGGAACTATTACCAATGTGGAAACCCATTCATTGTCTGATAAAGGATATATAAACCCTGGATTGAGCAATTTTTGAAGTTCTTCTTTGAGGATTTCTCTTAAATTAGGGTTCATTCGTCGTTGAGATTGGCAGATTGGCCGACAATCTTCCTTAATATATATTCGATGAGTACATAATTCGGGAGAGATTCCTTTCATATATGTATAATCCCATGCGAATGCTTCTTTATTTTCTAGAAGTAACTTCATTAATTGTTGTGTTTCAGCATCTGTCAGATTAGGGTTTATGTTCAATGTTTTTCTAGGTTCAATTTCTACTGGTATGCTTTTAGAAGAGATGGTGTTAGATGTTTGAGGTGGGCTTTCTGAGTTGAGGTTTTCTTGATTATCAGACTCCAACAGTGCAGTTAGTTGGTTATGAGTTTTTGGAGTCACAGAGGAGGGTTCGAAAATAAAATTATTAATTACTTCATCCTCGGTGGAGTCTTTAAGGCTTAGAGCTTGTCCGATAGTCAAAAGGGGTTGAGTAAGTTGATCATCAAAATCTACCCATACAAAATTATC
>SNQJ01S0254136.1:0-10835 GCA_010110895.2 Picea sitchensis
CACTGTCGAATGTGAGGAGGCCTACCATTGAGGCATGCAGGTCCCAAAGTACTAACTGGTTTCTAAGTCTGATTCCCGGGTAATGTGTTGAAGTCGATAGGAATAGACTCGTCGAGGGAGGGCCTTGATGTATCCCCCATCAACGACATGAAACATACATAGATATGTGATTGGTAGATCAAAAGAACATGGATTGACATGGGTTTTGAGGCAAGATATTTGGGATGGCTGACTCTTGAGGCGGATACTTCCCTTGAACACTGAGGCACAATAGCAAAACATGACATGGACCAAAACTATGCAGTGGACACTGTGAATTGCATCGGGTGACCCAAAGGAGTGAAAGGAACTCAAAGGATTGGCTCAGTGCAAAGGTTTAGCGGATTATGATGCATGCAAATGACAAAGTGTCGTGTTCAAGGGCAACTCTAAGAATTGTCGGATAATGTTCTCAAGAGACTGCTTGGCTTGCTCCTTTCAATTTTTTCCCCCATCTAGATAGACGAGTACCTCTTTTTGATTTAATGAGCTCGAGGAGGATAACACATGCTCGATATAACTCACCTTCAGTAAGTTCCTCTTCTTTCGTTTAACGAACTAGAAGAAGTAAGGGTTCGGTTCCATATGGGCCTGTCAATGTGTGTTTTAACGAGTCCAAAGACAGAAAAATCGAAGGTTTTTCGGGATTATAGAGTTTGGAAAAACACTTTAAAGAGAAATCTCTCAGTTCCTTTTTCGTACAGTAGTCAACGAGACCAAAAAAGAGATAAACTATCACTCGAAATACACCCTTTCTGACCTTTTAATGAGTGTGAAAGGAAACAAGGTCACTCGACAATCTTTTCATATTTAGAGAGTCTGAAAAGGGTTTAAAGGAGACTCCAGGGGGGTTCCTTTTTCGTGTGTTCCTGTATCCATACAGGTCCAAAAAAGAGATAAAATTTTACCCGGTTGCGTTCTCATATTATCGAGCTCGAGAACGAACTAAGACTATGCTCATAAGTGCGACAAGGTAAAGAATCCATCAAGACTGCCAGGAAACCTGCGATGCCAAAACTACAAACCAGGGGTTTAGTGAAGCCATCATATTGTTAGAGAAACCCATAAATGACCATACCTTATAAAAAATGGAAATGTATAAATAGCAATACAATGAAAATTCCATTTACCATTTCATTTTGCACAAGGATTTTGGAGTAGTGGAGATTCTCATTTTGGAGTGGATCTTGTTTTGCTCGTTGCTGGAGCTACGGTTGACCATTTTACTTGCCATTCAAACCAGGTAGATCTTCATTCCTCCTTCTTTCAATTACATGGTTTAATATTCATTTCCATAGCATCATTTAATTTAAAATATGAAGCCCTAAGTTGCCCAAAAAAGATCAAAATCGGCCTGTTTTAAAAAATGATGAAAAAGGGGATTATTTTTGCAAAAACGTTCTTGAAAAGGATGGCTAAGATGCCAATGCCCCAATAGTAGATAGGATGGGTCGTTTTTGGCAAAGAACCCATGAAAAATCGCCACACATGTCCACACAGCCATAAAGAAGTTGTTTTTATTTTAAAACGTTTCATTGTTATATGATGGGTGTTAAATGGCTAAGAGAGGCCATGGTGATTGTAAAAGAGGGTGTGGTCACTTTAAATGATGTAGGCATTTAGACTTCATGTTTTAACTTGCTTTTTAAAATTGCCAAAATTGTCAAAACATTGAAATAATAAATTTTTTATTCTTTTGTTTTGTAGGTGAATCCAGTGACCATGATCGAGTGGAAAGAAAGAGAACATGAGATGGATGACTTAGCTGCCTTGCGGAGTCCCCGCACATGGGCCACATTGTGAGCTTGTGGTTTACTCAAATTCTTCAAGTTGCAAAAAATGAAGAAAGAGATTTTGTTGCTTGAACATATGATCGGCCTATGGGATGTTGCTGAACAAGGATTCTGGATTGGCACACAGCTTTTAACCATTGAGTTAGAAGACGTGTATTTTTTGACTGGCCTCTCAAAAAGAGGGGTCCCCATATCTTTTTCTGGGAAGAGGGTGCTACCTGAACAAGTGGACATGTATCTGGCACGCCACTGTATCCCAGGCGCAAGCCTCGTAGGAGGTAGAATCCCTATCAAGGATATACGAGAGCTACCCTTCCGTTCCATACTGTTTGCTATCACGAGCATGACGGGCAGTACTAGCGCGCATATGGCATCAAGATCGCAGGTGGCTTATGGTGTCTAGTGTTTGGAACCAAAACTGTTCAACTGGAGTGCAGGGTCCTTCGAAATGTGAAGGAACAGGTTTCACGGTGTAGGACAGGACAGAAGAAGTTTGGTTATGGCTCATTTCTGGTCTCATTTTTTCTGGAGCGCATCCCCTAGATGCAGCCTCAGATAGCACTGGCGGTGCGATCAATGGACGAACCAAGGATGGAGAGGTGGACTAGTCTATCTCCGAGGCTAGTAGCGGAGTCAAAGTTTAGTTTCACTGGTGATTTCTTTGCTTGGCTGAGATGGCAGTATCTCTGGATAGAGGACTTCCCGTATACTGAGGTAGATTTCCGCAGGAGCATGGATTTGATTTTACCCGCGGGGGAATACTGGGATGTGTTAGGTAAGAGACTGAGCCATACCTTATCTAGTTTTTTTTTTTAAAGTTTTTGATGCATATATATTTTTTTTGGGTATGTAGAAGATTTTTTAACAGATGTATTGTTTTCAACATGTAGACAAGGGAGCAGTGCGCCCGACTGATATACCGATACCAGGACATTGCGAGGGTGTCCCGGTTGCAGCAGATCCGGTAGTACCAGTGATAGGTCTCCGAGAGGTTGAAAGAAACCTCCAAGGCCTTACGATGGGCATTCCTCCTCTGCAGAGGGGATAAGTTCCTTTACATCTATAGAGGCACACTGTGGGAGTACCAGAGAATATCAATTCTCTGTTGAGGCACGTAGTGCATGCAGCGATATGTTACTCACAGTACAATGTGGTGCAGAGAGATTAGAGTCTCTCTGGTGATCATTTTTTGTATGCCTTGTCAAGCGGTGTTGTAGGGGTTTAGAGACCTGCCATTTTTCTCTTCTACATACCTTTTGATGTAATCAAAACATTTCAGTCACGCCATATATATATATATATATACATTTTCGAGTTTTTATAGTGCCAATGATTTGTATATGATGATGTCTGTGATGTGTTTTAATTTACATGTAATGTACAATTTTTCTTTCCTCAAATCTTATATGTGGGCAAGATATCGATCCAAGATGTAATTAGCTAACGAATCTAAAACACTATTAAGTTCTCTTGGAATGTGTCTATATTCAATGTAATCGAACATTCGTTCAAGGCGGTGAACTTGTAGGTGGAGACATAGCAGGATAGGACTACGGATAGTGTAGATACGGTTGAGTTGATAGACCACGAGTTGGGAGTCTAAGTAGACAATGATATGAGAGATACCTAGGGAGGAGGCTTGGGTCAACATTTCGATGAAATCATGATATTCTTCCATGTTGTTGGTTATTGGTCCTAAGCAGATCCCTCCTAAACTCACCACCTCGTCAAATTGGTAAATAACCCATGCTGCCGAAGCAATGTTCCAGGTATGTCGACTAGCACCATCCGCGAACCCAAAAAAGATAGGAAAGGAAGACGTCGTCTGCGCATGAAAAAACAAGCAGAGTCATGAGTGGCAATGGTAAAGACTCGAGCACACGAAATAAATAGACACACTAAACTAAAATACAATAATGTACAAAGTACAGATGCTAGGCGATCTAGGCATAGTACTTTTTAAGGTAAAGCCCGTTTCGGGGCTCTCCCAAGGAAATTCCATCATGATCCACTAATTCATAGGCACCTTTATGTAGGACACGCTTCATGATGTAAGGACCATGCCATAGAGGTTCTAACTTTCGTGTCCCCAATTTATCGTGAGCTTGGTCATAAACGAGGACTAAGTCTCCTTCTGCAAAAGTTCGAGGGTGGACGGATTTGTCGTATTGACTCTTAATTTGTTTCTGATGTGCCTCATTAGCGAGAGAAGCATCACGACGTGTTTCATCTAGCTTGGATAGATATAAGAATCGTTCTTCTTCAACAGAAGTATGGGGCAGGAGTTCTACTTTCAGTTTGAGTGATGGAATCTCACACTCGATTGGTAGAATGGCTTCAATGCCATATACCAACTGGAAAGGAGTGAATCCAGTTGAGGTTTTCATAGAAGTGCGATAAGCCCAGAGAGTGGAGAAAAGTTGTAAATGCCACGATGTCTTGTTTTCCCCTACCATGCGTTGGATCATGGTTTTTAGGACTTAGTTGATAGCCTCAACTTGTCCGTTAGCCTGAGGGTAGTAAGGGGATAAGTTTTCATGGTGAAAACCCAATTTGACATGTAACTCGCTCATCATCTGGTTCTTGAAGTGTGCACCATGATCAATGAAAATGGCACGTGGTACACCAGAATGAGTTAGGATATGGTTGAAAAGAAACAGAGCTACCATACGACCATCATTCAGGAAGGTAGGCATAGCCTCAACCCATTTGGTGAAGTAGTCGACGACGACGATGATGTAACCGTGCCCCCTAGCTGAGATAGTCTTAAACTGCATGAAATCGATACCCCACTTGGAAAAGGGGCCGATGGCGATAATGGGGTGCAGCGCAGTAGGGTGGGTGTGTGCCTTCTTGTTAAAGATTTGGCAGGGTGGGCATTTTTTGACAGCCTCGATGCAATCTTTGAAAATCGAGGGCCAAAAGTAGCCGGCACGTAGGATTTTTTGGGCTGTGGCCATCGTGGAAAGGTGACCGCCACAGGCACCAAGGTGATAATCATTCAAAATGCATTCAGCCTCCTCGTGAATTAGACATCACTGAAGGATGGTGTCAATACCATGGCGATACAAGGTGTCTCCAATGATGAGATAACGACAAGAGTGGTGATGAATGCGTCGACGCTCTTCACGAGAGATGTTGGGATGAAAACGTTGGGTTTGAAGGTAGAGGAAAATGTCTCCATACCAAGGATCGGAGGTGCTGATGAGAAAGAGAGATTCATCGGGGAGAGAATCTCGAGGTTCAATGCTTTCATCGGCACGAGGTTGAGCACAGATAAGCTCTACAAACACGAGGTATTTTTTGGCTTTGGCCTTCGTAAACTCAAGATCAAATTCCTGAAGAATAATGATCCATTTAGAATATTTTCCCCCAAGTACTTGACGTGTCAAGATGTGTTACATGGGGTTGGAGTTTGCAATCACCGTGGTGGTGCGTAATAAGATGTAATGGTGGAATATCTGGACAACGATGACGGCTGCTAGAGCCAGCTTCTCGACATGTGAATATCGAAGCTCGGGTCCAGATAGACTCTTGCTCAGGTAATAAATCACATGTTCTTCGCCGTTGGGGTCCTCTTGAACTAACACCATCGCAATAGTGGAAGTGGAGGCGGCCAAGTAAAGGATATAGTCCCTTGTATACTCCGGAGGGTGTAACAAGGGAGCGTGGGTCAAGGCATGCTTGAGAGCATCGAATGACCGTTGGGCAGTATCATCCCAGATAAAAGGCGTTTTTTTCTGCAGTAACTGCATAAATCCTTTAGTTATCTCGGCATAGTTGCAGATGAAATGACGAAGGAAGCTTGCTTTGCCTTGCAAACTTTGGAGTTGGGTTAAATTGGTAGGTGGGGGTAAGGCTAGAATGGCCTTAATCTTTAAGGGATCCACCCTGATCCCATCTTTGGAGACAACGAAATCGAGGAGTCGACCAGATTCGACAACAAAAATGCACTTGTGTGGGTTCAAGCAGATACGGTAGAATCGACATCGAAGAAAAATCACCCGCAAGTGATCAATGTGATCAGATCGGTTGGATGAATGGGCGGGTAAATCTTCAAGGTAAGGCTCCGCGATATGCTTGATATCATGGAAAGCGTACGACATGGCCCGCTGGAAAGTAGCACCAGCATTTTTTAGGCCAAATGGTAACTTGCGATAGGCGAAGGTTCCCCATGGGCAGATAAAGGTTGTCTTATGTTGATCAGCAGGTAAGATTTCAATCTAGTTATACCCAGAAAATCCATCCATGAAAGAGAAGATTACGCTCCCTGCGCAATTATCGATGATTTGGTCGATGAAGGGCGTAGGGTAGTTGTCCTTGGAACAAGCTTTGTTGAGATCTCAATAGTCAACGCAAACACAGATGGTCCCTTGTTTTTTGGCAATCGGAACAAGGTTGGAGACCCATTCTGTCAAAGGGACGGGGTAGATAAAGCCAGATTTGAGAAGTTTTTCAACTTCTGCCTTTATAGCTGCGATTTTCTTGGGATGAACCGGGCGAAGTTTTTGTCAAACAGGTTTTGCATCAGGATAAGTCTTGATTTCGTGGACGACGATTGAAGGGTTGATCCCTGGCATCTCCTCGTAGCTCCAAGTGAAGACATCGTGGAATTCTTTAAACAAAGCGGTGTAAGAGGCCACTTCCTCAGGTGTGCAATTGGCACCAAGGTTAATGTTTTCCACGACACCTTCTTTGATCAAAATATCAATAACGATCGTAGTAGAGATGTTACCCATATTCCCCTCAGAGAGAGTATCTTGCACGAGGATAGGAGATTGTGGAGCATCGGTAACATCGGGAGGGAAGACAGAGCGTATGTCTTGGTGAATTTCTTCTAAAGGTGGAAGAAAAGAGGATCGATGATGGTTATCATCCCAAGGCAGATCGTCAATGCTAAGAATTTCCATAATAGATTCGTCAGAAGGAAAAATATTGGAAATGTAATCAAGAGCGGACGACAGGGAATCCAACCAAGAGGGAATCGAGTAGGCATCTGGTGCCAATAAATGTGGATCGTTCAAAGAGGGAGAGGTAGATTGAATAGCTATGTATGTGGCCTCGGCTGGGCTAAGTGGCATAGTGTCACCGAGCAAATCGAATTCCAGAGGACTAGGTACAATCCAAGGGTCAGATGATTCCATGGACTGATAAGGCATAGTTGAGATCATATTGATGGCGGAAATATGATGCGTGGTAGGTGGAAGTGGTGTAGGGAAAATACCCATAAGGATAGAATATTTCAATAAGCCAACACCAATGCTTTCATACGTAACTGGGTGGTCTCCCAAAAAGGGAATGTTGTTGGTAGCAGGGATGCGAGCGTCGGGTGTGCAGAAATCAAGTTGATCGACGGTGAAAATTTTGCCTTGATGGGGGAATTGTACACATCAAAACACCGATGAGGCGACGATAGTCATAGTGTAGAACCAACTTCTTCCGAGTAGTAGGTTGTAATCGAGGGGAGCATCGACCACCTCGACATCAACGGTCACAGTTTTTCCACCCAACTGAACAGCTAAGGATTGTAATAATCCGTGAGGATGAAAACCTCGTCCATCGAAAGTGCGTAACATTGTAGCGGATTTGTTGAGGGTAGGAAATTTTAAGCCTTTCCAACAAGCTAAGGACATGACACAAGTAGAGGCTCCCTCATCTAGGATAGTTTGGTGGATTTGTTGATTGTGAACAACAACATCGATTTGGAAAGATATCTGGTGGGAGAATAATGGTTGATGATCATCCAGATTAAACGTGAGGTTATTTGATGACTCAGGATCAAAAGTGTCGATATCAGCTAAGAGCGTTCTACGTTGGCTGGGACAGTGTTGTAGAACTTCCAAGGCGGACATAGCACATGGTGCTTGGGCCAAATCTTCTACAATGTTGTAGTTTTGGGTAGCTCGTGAATTAGGATTGAGTGTAGACTTCCGGATGGTGCTCTTAGGAGGGCATAAGATGGAGTCAAAGGAAGGTTTCTCAATCTAAAGTGGTCCGGATGGAGGGATAGCAGAGGGCGGACCAATGGACGATGGTAACGGGTTCGGTGCGAAACCATTAGTAGTCTTCGGCTTATCAGGTTTAACTGACATGTCATATGTTGCAGAGAGAGTGGTTAGATTAACCCCGTTGAACATGTAAATGTGAGCACTTGTCGAGGCCTCATCATGGGGTGGGTTGGAACTGCCCCCTGTGGTGGGGGTTTGAGCAACCAAAGATTGTTGTTGCGGAAAAGGCTGAGTAAGCACAGCGGGTTGTGAATTTCCCTTGAAAATCTTGGCCACTTCATCGCGATGTGGATAGTCTCAGGTGTAGTGATCGTCACCACAAATGAGACATGGGAATTTCATTTTTCGTTGTGGTTGTTTTCCGACAACAGGGGTTTGTAGTTGATTTTTTGGTTGTTCGTTGTTATTGTTTTTCTTTGGTTTATTTCTCTCTTTCTTCTTGCCCCCAGATTGTTGTGAAGGGATTGATTGGACCACATTCACCTTAGAGACCTGAGTTTGAGGGGGGCTTGAAGAGGGTGCAGTCGAGCTAGGAGCAGCCGTCGAAGCGGGCCGCTGAATTGTTCCAGTCGACTGGGTAGTAGATTGGGTTTTGATGGAGCCAATAACTCCATCCGCATGGGAAGTAGATGATGGTTTGGATGGATCGTTAGTGGCATGGGTAGCATTCAGTATCAACTCGTACAGAGTACCGGATTGTGAATAGACTATGTCTAAGTACTGAGCTCGAGCAATAGCTTCTTCCTCGGTGACTACACCACCCATGGCAACATCACGAGAAATATGGGGTAACAATGATTTAGTGAATGATTCTGCTAACAAATGGTTAGGAATGACCGCTTTGATTAGCCTTCATCGTCGTCTCCATTCATGAATATGATCAGAGATATGTATGGACGTTGTCTGATGAAGGGAGGTTAATAGTTCAGTACCCGTCTCATATCGAATGGGTAGTTGGAAATGTGTGAGGAAGGACATGGCGAGAGAGTTGAAATCGTGAAAGGATGTGCGTGGTAGTTCGATATACCATTTCACTGCGGAACCCATAAGCGTTCGTTGGAAAAGTCACAAACGTATAGAATCGTCCATGAGGGAGTTGGATGAACACCACAAATGAAAAGTCATCACGTGGTTGTTTGGGTCTTCTTTGGACTTTCCATCGAATTTTGGGATATCAGAAGGAAGTTTAGCTGGAATAGCTGGCCAAACCGGAGAATGATAAATAGGATCATTCATTAACTGAGACAAGTCTGGAAGGTCCAGGGTAGCCAGAAAAGGTAGTTGTCGGTTAATCTGTGGGTAATGCTGGTGTGGCATGGGGACACCAGTAGGGCCAATCACTGGGTTATGTGGATAATTGTAACTAGTGGGCCCTCTTGTATGAGGTTGGTGTTGACTAGGGTACACAAGATTTGAGGTGTTTTCAGAAGCATGTGTGAGCGGAGGATAACCGGATGGGTTTTGAGGATTATAGGTTGGGTTTGGCACTTGTCCATAAGGAGGTTGTTGCGGAGTCTGAGAATTGTGTTCTGTCGAGGACTGTGGGTTTCCTGGAAAAAGGACGTTCCACGGATTGGGTGTGGCGGACACATTTTGTCCATGTGGTTGATGGTAGAATCTAGATTGAGGCTGCCCCCTAGCATGAGGGTGCCCCACGAATGGAATTTGTCCTCGGGTGGGAGGATTTCCCCCAACTTGAGGTAGAGTTCCTGGAATTTGAGAACCAGATGTAAATGACTGACCAGTGCCGCTGAGTGGATTAGGACCACCAAGACCGGTCCCTCCGGGTTGTTGGATAGGTATGGAATTTCCTAGTACAACTTGGGTAGTAGTGGCAGTGGGAGTATTCAGTGCTCTGTACCCAAAAGGGAGTGATGATGTAGGTCTTGGTGTTACAGGTGTGCCAATCGTAGCTTGGTTCACCACTGCGTTACCGGCGGGAATAGTTGGAACGTGCGGGACTATTGTAGAATGGGTCATCTGGAGGGGAAGAGTAGACCTTGGGCCAACGAATGGTATGTTGGGACCAACGGGTGGTGTGGCTGTAAAAGTGGTGGTACTGGTAAAATGGTTTAGGGGTACGGTGTAGGAAATGGGTGCGTCAGCACCCATACCTATTCCATAAAGATCTCGCACCATGCACGGTGGACTTTGAACAATGTCTGCGGTCCAGAAAGGGTCATCAACTAAAGGGTTTTGATTAGACCCAGTCGGGATGTCAGAAGGATTGACGACGACAAATTCACCAGTGGAATTGAGTTGGAGGACACGTCGTTCATATCCCTCCAGAATGCAGAAAGCTTCCGGAGACTCTGAAACAATCCGAAAAATTTCTAAAGGAGTGGGAACTTCTTCCTGGGAAGTTGTAGTGTCTTGAACCTTGCTCTGTTGAGGAGATTCCTCCATAGAATGAGGGGGTAAAGGGGTGTTTCCTTCCATATTTTCTGGAGGAAGTCCCTGTAGCCTTCGTGAACAGCGTGGAGGGTCGATGTTGGCGAAAAAGAGTCAGCGAAAGAGATCTATGGCCAACTACCGAAAAGAAACAGCATGCGCTAATAAAATCTAAGAATCACAACCAAGCAAGTAGGAACTTCTCTCGATGACCATACTAGTTGGTGATGAAATCCAACTTCGCGTGATCAAGTCAAGAAGGTTCGGGGATAGGGTGGAACAGTTACAATGGCGACCTGCTGAATGGACTTACGCCTTGGTGTAAGCTTCCATGCAGTAATTGTGGATTTACCCTCCAAGGAGCCCGAGTGAGTTTGACCAATGTCTGCTCCAGGTACAGTGAGACTTCCCTTCACCATCACCTTGTGTAAGACCCTAAATATTATGGCCGCTAAGGTTACCAATTCGTAGTCAGCCCTTGGGCGGGAACAGTCGAAAGTCCAATCCGAACGTACAAGCAGGGTATCAAGCCCGAAATCAACTAAAAGGATTTCACGCAGTAATTGTGGATTTACCTTTAAGCAATCCCCATAATACGATCTGA
>SNQJ01S0254137.1:0-10696 GCA_010110895.2 Picea sitchensis
GGTCCAACAGTAGTACTCGGCCCAATATCTTAGGGAACTAACTAAGGAGGATAGACCATACCCTTAGCCGTACTACCCGGCTACCCAGGTACTAGAGAGTATCTTCCCGAGTGATGTTCTCGGTGGCACTATAGCAGTCAGGCGACCAATCAGTTTATCTAAAGAGGGCTTCAGGTAATCTAGGTCGATCCGTACATAGGTGTTGTTTGATGTGCTACCACTCGAAGGGATACCAACAGGGGTTACAAGGGTGGCCAACAGATGTGCTCTTAAGTACCACTTGTATTTCCTGCATGTATGAATCCCTCAACCACGGGTTTATGTGCGTAATGACAAATCTTTGTGGCTTAAAGACGTCAGAATAAGTCTCTACCCTGAAAAAAAAAATTAACCCACACTTTCTACCGAGGAAAGTGCTCTAATACCACTTGTAATATACCAGATATAAAAAGTATGCAGAACATAAATAAAATGCTAGTAATGGAAAAATGACAACAATATAACCAGAACAATCACCACAATAGCACTGAAATGATATAAGAATAAAAACAGAAATAACACTTTGACACTGAAATCAATGTTCACGAGCCTCTTCGAGGGGAAACCTCCAGTTGAGAAGAGCTCTATAACAATAATATCCAAGCTAGGGTTCTCATACGCTCGACTCCTATTTATACTAAATATGTCTATCAAAAGAAGCATCTAGAGGAAGATCCTTCTAGAAGCAGAATCTTCTATTATGTCTTCTTACATCCACCTTATTCTTTTTTATTGAAAGGCCTTATTAATATTGACCTTTATTATATCCGAATATATTATTCTACCTATGTGCGGGTTAGGACCCTAGCAGACATAAATAGTTTGAAACTTTTTATAAACCCGGGTAAAGTGAAGCTTACGAGTTGGAGGAGCCTGGGGTGGAATTGTAGATCAGGGAATTTATTTGGGTGCAATATGTATATCACAAAACAGGTGGAAAAGTTTGGCTAAGTATAGAAAGGAACGATGGTCATTCCGAGTACTGTAAATTGTGGTTTAAAGCATCTTAATGGGAGATGTCCTTGAGGTTTTTTGCTTGTTAATGCCAATTGTTTCATAC
The DNA here is from genome assembly GCA_010110895.2 of Picea sitchensis. NCBI lineage: Eukaryota > Viridiplantae > Streptophyta > Pinopsida > Pinales > Pinaceae > Picea > Picea sitchensis. The sequence goes on from SNQJ01S0254137.1 coordinate 1,100, forward strand.
CAGTCTATTCAGTTGTCACTAGTAAAACCATAATTAATGTGCATTGTGAAGGTCATGAAGTTAGTGGAGATGGAAGGAAGCGATAGATGCTTTGAGAATTTGCGAAGGTCGCAAAGGTAGAGTGAATCTTGCGAGTTTGAGGAGTCCACGGTAGAATTGTAGATCATGAAAGTTTTGAGTGCAAGATGTATATCACGGAACAAGAAGCAACAGAGTTCGAAATATCCAGCCCTGGAAATCGCAACCATAAAATTGGCTAAGTATGGAAGGGAACAACGATTAGTCAGACTTGTCATGTGATGATATAGATGGAGATGAATATTTGTCAGCCCACCAACCTGGGAACCCGCGATCATAGAAAGGATGACTGAGTACATAAACAGAAAGGGATAATAGACGGGAAGAAGAAAAGGGAAAATGGGATAAGTATCTTACAGAACAACATCTATTGTTAATTTATTAATGTAAATCTATTTTAACCCCTCGTGAGTTATCACTAGTAAAAGCATGAATTGCAGATCACAAAAAATTTTGGGTGCAAGATGTATATGACAGAACAGGGGGCATAAGTGTTGGATACCCCAAACTTAAGACCCACTGGTAATATAATTGGCTAAGTATTTAAATGGACCACGATCGGGCTCATGGTGTGAATATATAGATAAAGATGAGCATCTTCCAATCCGCGAACCCTGGAAATCGTTATCATAGAAATGCCACTAAATATAGAACCACAAAGGGATAATAGAGGGGAAGAGAACTAGGAAAATTTAAAGAGAAAGTGTTTATATTTATTCCAATAGTATTCATATTAATATATATGTTAATAGATTACTTCTGGTCCAAATGTAAAGAATCTTCCAATTTGCAGGGTGTTTTTCTGTTCGCAAATTTCGTTGAAACCCATAACCAATAGAAAAAAAAATACACACACACACACACACATATGGCATAACATTTTTTATATGAATAGATATTATCAAATAGAAGAAGATGTAATATATGCAGAATATTGAACATGAACATGACAACAACACCTGAGTTGCTTTGTTGAAACAATCATTGATTCATTCTATTTATGGGAGCCCGAAGTATGAAAACAGGACGGGTCCTCCCATTTCTTTCTTAAGTATAGGGCGGGGGCCACATAAGTATGGCCTATCACAAATTATTCTTCCATGTAAAATGTAAGGAGCGAATAGAGCATCCTTTATTTAAATCAAAGTGATGGGTAGTAGAAAGAAAAGCTTGTCATGCATGTTTAACCACACATAAAAAGGAAAGTACAAAATAAAATAAAAAACAATATCAAACATTCGAAAACACCATCCACTGAACTCCACTGAACTCCTAACACCACATCATCCACTGAACTCCTAACACCACATCCACTGAAATCCTAACACCACATCTTTGTCCGATAGGTCAACCACATAAAATGTGTCTCTCACTGTGTAGTTGCCTAACTTCATCTCTAATTTTGGAACTCTATCTAGACACTCCACTATGTGGCCATCTGCTACCGCAACATAAAACCCCTCAAACTCCTCTGTCTGAAGTGCCCATCTCTATACTAGTGAAGCGTCGATGAAGTTGTGGGTGGACCCACTGTCTATCAGGGTGATTTACCATTGCCCCTGAATAATCCCTATGATACAAAGGGTATCATACCTAGGAACACCAAAAAGGGTCGCTATGACACCTCCCTTTGTTGGTTTCCTCCTGTTAACCTGTTCTGGTGGTTGTGGGACTACTGGAGTATGGGATCCTGCCGGTGTTGGTGGTCTATGGGGAGGTTTCTCCTCGACTGGTGCCGACTCCTCCTCTGAACTAGTGGATCCATTGTCATGCTCCTCCTCCTCACTGTCCACGTTGTCTGCTACTACCTCAATATAATGAATCTCTCCCTTGCCCATGCACCTGTGGCCTGGGACCCAAGGATCTATGCAGCTGAAGAAAAGCTTCTTCCTCATAATCTCTCATCTAGTCTCATCATCCAACTTCTCCTTCCCCTTCCATTCTCTCTAGAATTGCTTCTTGTCTCAATCCCTCTAGGGCACAAATGGTTTGGATAAAGTTTTAGTCTTTGCAACTCAGTCTGCCATATCTCGAGTGAAAAGGATGGCATCCTGCAAAGTGGGAGGTCTATATGCCTTCACCCATCCTCTCAAAGGATCTGTGATTCCTTATGAGAATAGCATGATCATCCTGGGATTTTATATATCTATCACTGCCATGGCTACCCACTGAAACACTGTGATGAACACCTCTGCTATGATAGTATGTCTCGACTGGGATAGATCCCTGAAGTGTATCTCGGGATCCTTCCTGTCAAACCTATCCATGAGAGTATCTGTAAACTCCCTATAGGAGGTGAAGCGACTGTGACCCTATGTCACCAGTCCATGATACCACCACTCGTGTGCCTCACCCTCCAAGTGTAAGGTCGCAAAATCGATGGCCTTTGTCTCAGTCATCTGGTTGCTCTTGTAATACATGTCTAGCTTCTATAACCAAGCTCTAGCGGTGTATTTGGATGATCCATCAAAAGAAGGGATGGTGAGTTTCCCAACTTTCAGATGAAATCGAGGTTATGCCCCTGTTGTTGTTGTGGTCCTCCCCTCTGCGGCTCTCTGGGGCGGTTCTTGAGTCTGAGTCCACAATACTCGGCTAAGGTCATGTCCTGAGGGAGGTCACAACCCAATGCTGTGTACTCCCTCCTATACTCTACAATGTCGTCGGCATGAGTGGGTGGCCTCTATGCTATCGGTGGCAATGTTGCTACCAGGGGTGCCCTCTGAAAACTAGGAAACAAGGGTCTGGGAATCCTACTCGCAGAGGTGTATGTCTGAGAGGGTGACTGGGGTCTACTGCCTGCTCCCAAGTTCCCATGTGCTACATGCGGGACTTGTGTATCTGGGGTGCCCACTCTAGCCAATCTATTAACCACTTGTGCCAAGGACTGAGACATGGTCCATTGACTAGCTAACATATCATTGATAACATGCATGAAAGCTACCTCTAGATCTATGGGGGCCTTGCCACTGCCCTTTGGTCTCTCATATCTATCTCCTAGTATCCTATATGCCTCGTGCTTAGCCTCATGCTCTGCCCTTCTCTTTGCTTCTCTGTGTGCCTCTTCTTCTTCCTATGAGCTAGGAGGAAAAGGGGGAAAATCAGGCCTATGCCTTATTTCCTGATGCCTGTTGTAAGTGACATATTCGTCACCTACGTGTTCACGACCCTCTGGGTCTTCCGTCTCACTCATTGTCTTTAGTCACAGGCTGGAAGGACTAAAGCTCTGATACCACTGTAATGTTCCTAACTTGTGTAGTCTAGGAAACGTTGCTAATGTGTGTGTAGGATTAATCATTTACAGCATATAAATTATCATACAAATAACAAATGTGACAAAGGACTGCAAACTTTATATTATGATATCTTTGTGGATTACAAAATGGATGAATGTGGCTGAATACACTGATAATACTCGACTAGATCAACAGACAAAGGATCTTATCCGAAGTAAAAATAAGTAACTAAAATATAATACCCAGAATATGGGAGCACTGCAGAATCAATGGATGTGCTGGGACTATAGCATCTCTGACGGTAACTGCTGGAAGTCTAGAAAATTCACCCTGGGAGATGTACTTCTCAGAATGGCTTGGAAACTATCCCAAATGATGTGCCCTCCTTTAGTCCTCAGTACTGGTAACTTTCTAACCCTTTTGCTAGTGATTTTGGAGCCTGGATGGATCTCCCTAGAGGAATGTGCCCCTCTTTCTCTGAAAAAATGCATCCTAGTGATTCCACCATCGAAATCAGATGAAATGTGTCTAAAAATGACCATCTTGGTCTACTTGGAAAAGGGTCGGAAGGGTTTCCCTGAATATGGTCTGATGCTCGCTCTCGAACCCCAAATGTATCTGCCAAAAGTGTTGCACGTCCAAGTCTAGAAAATGCACCCCAAATGATTCTCTGTCGGAATCTGATGAGAAACCATGAAAAAGATGTGTCTTTCCTTCCTCTCAAATGGGTTGGAGGGAAATCTCAGAATTCTTCCTGGATGGGATAAGTAGACTAAAAACCCTCTGAGAAGCTACGCCCTCACTCTGGATGAATGCGCCCTTGCTACTGAACACTGTGTAACTGTTGCTGAAGAATGATGGAAGACCTGAATGATCTCCCCAATGACTAGGGTGTGTCTCTCAACACTGAAATCAACCAACTAGTGTCGTCCTCCTGGAATCCACTAAACTATCTCTCTTGAGATGCGCCTCTTCTTTTCAATGACAAGTCATAATCTACATAATGATCAGTTAGGTCGCTGACCCTTCCTTTATAGCTTTCCAAAACCCTAAATCATGCTAAAAACCTAATTCGTTATTGACTTCCAAAACCCTAAATCACTGTTGAAACCCTAATTCATTCTTGACTTCTATTTTTAGCTCATAATGACTTAAAAGTGCTTTTAACCCTTTTGAGCTCAATGTCACTTTCCGAATATAACACCTGTGACTGGAGTGACCTCTAGTAACCTTGTTTACCCCTCTTTGGCCCTCGCTATAGTCTAACAGGGCGATTTAGACCATTAAGCCTCCTCTCTGGAGATCCTATTTGGAAAGGGACATTACATATTGACTCCAGGGGTTTGACATTTACCAAATTAAGTCAAGAGGCAAGTGGCACTCTTGTATCATGTAATGTGTCTTGAAGGGCATTTCGCGCAAATAAAACAGAAAGAGGCGAGTGGAACCCTTGGAGTACGTAGTGCGTCTTGAAGGGCACGTTGCACAAATAAAATGGAAAGGGGCAAGTGGCACCCTTGGAGAACGTAGTGCATATTGAAGGGTACGTCGCACAAATAAAATGGAAAGAGGAAAGTGGCACCCTTGGAGCATGTAGTGTGTCCTGAAGGGAAAATCACGATTTTAACTCGCAAGTGAATAAGCCTAGTGCCTAGAAAACTATGCCTCCTTAGGACCTAGTCGGCCTTAAAATGAATGATGTGATAAGTAAAGTTTAATGACTAATTTTCCCCTTAAAAACTGTCGCCAAGCCTACCGAATTAAAACCTAGGTCTGAGTAAAACCTTAGAACAAAAAAAACAACAACTCAATAGACATATAACTAGATTAAAGTGGAAATTTTAACTCCCTAAGGTTCTTTGTTTTTAAATGTTAATTCACTAAAGTTCTATTTATAAAATGTTAATTCACTAAAGTTCTTTGTAAAAAAATTTAATTCACTAAGGTTCCTTTTATAAAAATTTAATTCACTAAGATTCCTTTTATAAAATTTCAATCTTCTATTTAACTAATAAGAGAAATTCAAAGTTTAATTATTAAAGTAAAAAAAGAATTATAATGGAGGATTAAATTTATAAAAAGAGTAAATGGTTGTTTATCTAAACTATTAATTATGAACTTAGTTATAAAAAGGGGAAACTTAAAATAAAAGGAAACTTAAAGAAAAAGTGAAACTTAAAAAGTGGGGGGGGGAACTTAAAGAAAAAATTGAATGTCTAACTTAGTAAGGAATCTAGCCTTTGGAACTTTCTATTTATGAACTCAACTAGGAATTAAGTAAGGTGTAAGTCATTTAAGAATTGTAAGGGAATATTGGGACATCGAGGAGCGTTTTTAGGAACGCTTTTAGGTGGGTGAGGGAAATAGGAATATTTAACTAATTAATAAAATTGATTTCCTGGTGCAACTAGGCGATTAGGTGACATGTGTACGAGGGAGGTTTTTCCTAATTAAATAAATGAGAAAGGAATCTGATGAGGGTTTGGGAAACTAATGACTAAGAAACTCTATAAAAAGGATGGTGGAGGAGAAGTATGGATCACATATGGCTTTCATAACGTTATGATATTGAAATTTTATCTGGACTAAACTTTCTCTTGTGGGAGTTGGGATACCCAGATCGGGTAACGAGTGGTAGCTCGACCTTGCAAGGCAAGCTAGGTTCTAGTATTCTCTTTTATTGTGTGTGTGGCCCCTTTGTAGATCGGGGGGCTCCGGGGGAAGAAGAGTACCCCTAGCATTGGCTGGGAGGTACCGGTGAGATCACATCGGTTGGAAAGCGGGAGATGGACATAGCCAATGCGAGACAACGACTTCAGAGGATTAACATTTGTCTAAGGTATGCCTGTTAAAATTGTTACTTGCAATGATATTTAATTTACACTTGTTTGTCTTACTGTACTTGGATGAAGATTTCATTGTCATGAGCTTTCCTTGCACATGTATTTCTACGGTAATTGTAATTCCCTTGTCTCTTAATTCATTCAATCATAACCCTTTCTATCCATAGTATCCTTTATTTCTGAGTTACTGTCTATTTCGTGTGGCTAAGAATGAGCCCCCACACTCAAACCTTTCATCCGCTCTTGTATCTCCTGCCTGTGTTTTCTTTACTCCTTGATTACACTTTGATTTCATTACTTGCTTCTCCATAAAGAAGACCTGGATGCAGATTGTGTTTTTATCCTATGTTCCTTGATCCTTAAGTTATTAGTCTATTACTGAGAAGTCGGCCAGAAGCCAAATCAACAGTCTTTCACTATGGTGTTAAATATTTAGAATCAAATGCCCTTATTTCTTGTGCATGGATAATAACTGTAGGATCCTTTCTTTACCCCACAAGGAGTTCTCTCTTGAGCATTTATTTCCTCCTTAGCCTTTGCAATTATTGTGTTTCTTCTCTACAACTTTTTTCTTCCAAAGAACGATTGAGGTGTCACATCCTGTTGTCTAAACCCTTTTTATTTCTCAGGATTATTTTTTCATTTTGGCTACCCGACGAGTTCACTCCTTGAACAAAAAGATCACCCTTCACTTCTCTGCATTTATTGTTTACCTTACTCTGCAAAGATTGATGCTTGATATCCCAGCGAATTCACTACTAGGTGCAGTGAAACCACCCCTCAAAGCTCAGATTTATTGCTCTCTACGTTTGGTTTTAATTTCTCCCAACGAAAAACATTAATAACCTATGTATTTTGCTCCACAATTGGTAACACTATCTTAACGTTTCTTTTGAATGATCATCTCTGCATTTCTTTTGAATGTTTAAACTCTTCATTTTGAATGTTTAATCCCTGATTGTTTAAACTTTGCATTTGAATGTTTAATCCCTAAATGTTTAAACTCTGTGTTTGAATGTTTAATCCCTGAATGTTTAAACTCTATGATTTGAATGATCATTCCCAAAATGTTTAAATTCTGTGTTGGAATGGTTAATCCCCGAATGTTTAAACTCTGTGTTTTGAATGTTTAATCCTTGAGTGTTTAAACTCTGTGTTTTGAATGACTAATCCATGATTGTTTAAACTCTGAGTTTATTTTTATTAATTAATCTCTAATCACCTTGGCTCCTTGCAAAAAGGGGATGAATCATTTTTTTCTTTCCCAGTGATTCTGGGTGACTCATACCCACCATTTATCCGTTCTCTTTTCCTAAAAAATTATAGTTATTAATAGCGATTTACCATGGCGATTTTACCCCTAAAATTTCAGCATGATCTCCCTACCTACTCCTTACCACTACAAATTTTACCACTGCAATTTACCACTGTGATTTTAACTCAACGATTTCTTTTTATTAGACAAAAATATCAATTCTAGACAGACATTTATCAATGGACAGTGATATAATATTGTTGATAGTAAATATTAATAAACAATGATTGATTGTTGACAATAATTATTAATGGACAACGATATGTTGATTGTTGATTTATTATCAATAGATAGCACATGGTTTTATTGTTGATTTCTTATTAATAGATAGCACATTGTTAGAAAACATTAATGGACATGATTTTATTAATCGGCATGGTTAGAAAGCATTAATAGAACATGATTTTATTAATGGACAATGATATGTTGATTGTTGATTTATTATTAATAGATAGCACGTGGTTTTATTGTTGATTTCTTATGAATAGATAGCACATGGTTAGACCTTATTAATGGACATGATTTTATTAATGGACATGGTTAGACAACATTAATAGCACATGATTTTATTAATGGACCGGGATTTTTGGGCAGCTATTGAACTGACAGATAAGATGGTGTGGAAGTCATTTTTAATCCAATAAGAAAACCCCTTGAATTCATGTTCTTAATATATTAATTTACCTTGTTTATGATGGTAACTTTATTTTGGCATTACAAAACATAAGTACTAATGTCTTATATCACATATGATGAAGCTAGCTTTCAAATAACATTCTACTATATAGAGAATTAAAACAGAATATCCTTGCACATGAATTTTTAGATATTATTCATATTATTTATGTTTTATAGTGTGGGAGACTTCCTTGATAAAAGGTGCCTCACAAAAAAACAAGAAATCCTTGGGTTGGTTGCACAATTTAAATATTAAATGATGTCACCTTGTGTCTTTATGACTTGTCGATTAGGTGTTGGGGTATAGCCTTCATGTATTTTTGACAGTTAATTCAGTCTCCTAGCACGTTGGATTTTTCTTGGGTTATTGGTCTAGATATGTTATGTTGTGCCTTGGTTTTGTCATGCCTACCACCTTGTGACGACATGATTCTTGATGAGGGGATCATTGCGTGCCTTGATTGATAGATGTGAATGATAACCTAGCCAGAGTCATCTACTTCCCGATGTGGGTGTAATGTTCATTGTATTTGATGTTAGTACTTGTGTTGTAACACTTTCTTGTGCTTGTTCTTCGATCACCATGAAGGTTCAAGTTATTGGTGTCACTTGATGTTGGTTGCATCTGGTTGATCTTGATGTTGTCCCATAGCTTAGTCATTTTATTTGTCCATTTGATTATCACATGTTTCATCTAGTTGCATGATGTGCCAGTATGTTGGGTCGTTGTTGTCTGTTGCCTGATTTGCGTGCATTCTCTTCATCGTCAAGTTGTGTTGATTAATTGTTGTCATGGTTTCCTACCTGCTAACAAAAAAAAAAAAATTTGCATTGTGTCGCATGTAGTCGTAACCATCAAGGTCGTTACATATATAAAAAGTATGCAGAACAAAAATAAATAGCTCAGTGCCAATATTGCCACCATAAATCAAGAGATGCATTCCTCCATCATCGCCTCCATCGCAAAACTCAAACAAGATCTCAAACAAGACATTACTACCCATCTTGAATCTGTCACTACGATGATCTATGCCAAGCTACATATCCCTGCACATCATCCCTTATTTGACCCACCTTTTCATATTGAAGGTGACACTTCCTCTCATTCCCTGAATTTTCATCCCCATCACTTTCATTTAGGACTAGAGTGGTGCACATGGTCATATTCGAGGTTTGAAAATCCTGAGAATTTGTTGGAGTCCAAGTGAAAGAATTTTTTTTAAGGAGTGCAGTGAGAGGTGCCAGAATCTTTCCATAATTCTTAACAAACTTGAAATAATAACTTGTTAATCCAAGAAATCCACGCAAGCTTTTGAGAGTCTTTGGGTGAGGCCAATCTTGCATAGCTTAAATTTTTTTAGGATCCACCCTAACGTCGGCCTTACCAACAATATGACCCAAGTACTTGACTTTCGAGGCACCAAACACACATTTAGATTGTTTGAGGAAA
>SNQJ01S0254137.1:10706-23352 GCA_010110895.2 Picea sitchensis
GTATGATAAAGAGTTCTATGCCATCATACAAGCATTAAAGAAGTGGAGGCATTACTTAGTCCCAAAGGAATTTGTATTGTATAGTGATAATCATGCATTGCAGTTTGTGAGTCAACAGGATAAGTTAAACCAGAAACATGCAAAATGGGTAGAGTACATGCAGAATTTCACATTTGTGATTAAACACATTTCAGGAATTGCTAACAAAGTGGTTGATGCTTTGAGCAGGAAATGTTTGTTGCTGCAGGAGTTCAGAGTCAAAACATTAGGTTTTGAAAATCTGAAGGACATGTACACAGGAGATGCAGACTTCAGAGAAGCATATGAAGCAGCTGAGAATATCGTTCTCAGAGATTGGAGCCCATGGATAGATTACATGATTCAGAATGGACTATTGTTCAGAGGCAACCAGTTATGCATTCCGAATTTCTCCATGAGGGAGAATCTGCTAAAGGAAAAGCACAGCGGGGGCTTAGCAGGACACTTTGGTCACGACAAAACATTTGCAAAGTTGAGCGAATTGTATTTTTGGCCAGGCATGCGAGCAGATGTCAAGAAGTTCGTTGACAAGTGTCGAATATGTCAGCATTCGAAGGGCCGAAAGCAGAATGCAGGTATTTATCATCCATTACCCATACCCGAGAGACCATGGGAGGCAATAAGCATGGATTTTGTATTGGGATTACCGAGGACACAGAGAGGGGTTGATTCCATCTTTGTGGTGGTGGACAGATTTTCGAAGATGGCACATTTTATTTCGTGTCAGAAGACCAGCGATGTGACGCACATCGCAAACTTGTTTTTCAAAGAGGTTGTTAGACTTCATGGATTATCGAGAAGCATAGTCTTGGATAGGGATACCAAGTTCATAGGTCACTTTTGGAGGACGCTATGGAATAAGCTAGGAACTAACTTAGCGTTTATTTCAGCTTACCATCCGTAGACAAATGGACAGACCGAGGTGGTCAATAGAAGTCTTGGAGACTTGTTGAGGAGCTTGGTGACAGAGCACCATGGTAGCTGGGACAACATATTGCCGCAGGCAGAGTTTGCGTACAATGATTCTGTGAATCAGAGTACAAGAAAAAGTCCATTCCAGATTGTGTATGGGACACAACCAAGGGGAGTTTCTGAACTCAGGGAGTCAGAACAGGCTATGACTAGCAGTGCAAGCGCAGAGGAGTTCGATGAGGCGATGAAAGAACTTCACGATGAGGTGAAGCAGCGACTGCAAAATTCAAATCAAGAATATAAATGCAGAGAAGATCAGCATCGGAGACAACTTCAGTTCGAAGTTGGGGATCTTGTTCTGGCACATCTGAGGAAGGAAAGGTTCCCAAGGGGAACATATAACAAATTGAAGATGAAGAAAATCGGGCCATGCAGAGTCCTGAATAAATTTGGAGAGAATGCATATGAAATTGAGTTGTCGGATGACATCGGGATATCTTCGATATTTAATGTTTCAGATTTATACCCATACAAGGCTGGAGAAGCAGAGGCTAGAACTGAGAAACCAGTGATCCAGTGGCAGAAGCAATTACCAGTTGCAGAGAAGCCGAGGATGGAGTGCATACTGGACAAGCGAGTGGGAAATAAGACCAGACGAAAGCAGTATTTCGAATACCTGGTCAAATGGAAGAACCACCCAGTGGAGGATGCCAGTTGGGAGACAGAAGTAGTTATCCAAAAGCATGGACAAACCGTGCAGGAGCTCATGGACAGGAGCCCATGAAATCTTTCAAGCTGAGGAGTATGATGCAGGAGCATCGCCAACTCAGCAAGCGAGCCAGCACATCAAGCGAAAGATCAGCTGGAATAAACAAAATAAAATTTTGAAAAGAGCTTTGGGAATGTAGTACAAGTCTTAAATGAACCTTTATGAAGGAGTGCCTATTGTATTATATCAGACCTTGAGCCTTACGCTCTTGTCTGAATTTGATAGAAGTCATTTAATAGATTTAATGCAGGTAGATAGATGTTTTAAGTCTAGATTAGACAGTTTAGAGTTCGAGAGGGAAAAAGGATATAGACACCCTCCTTTGTACATTGTAACAGAATCCAAAAATTGAGAAGCATTCAGAAGAGAGAGCAAGCAGAGAAATTGTATGCAGAACCCCATGTACAGATTTGGATTAATAGAAGAGAGTCTTTGATTCAATTTCATGGCTTGTGTTGTTTTCTCTGTGTATGATGTTTATGTTCTCATGAATGTTTTCTTTCTGGTGATGCAATTGTTTTGAATATGCTGGGCATGTGATTTCATAGGTTTTAACTGAAATCTGAGAGAGGAGAGAATAAGTTTCAATTGTTTCTCTGTCTGAGCCAAGAGATTCCTACATAGAGTGTAGTTGAATTCATACGCATAGAGTGCATTGATGAGGCTATGCAGTTAAACCGTTATTCTCGTTCACCCGGAAGTTGGCGCATACTGGTAGAGCCGCGTAGGAGAAGTGCAGGCTGAACTTGCAGGCTCAGTAGCTAGTCTGAGCAGAAGAAGGTAGAGACTATTGTCACCAGAAGTGCACAGAGTCTAGAAGACTCAACACTTTGAGAATTGTGAAGGTTGAGCCCGGGAAGTGCGTGCGAAGTCCCCGAGGGAGTCGGAGTTGACAAGCTCAGGAGGGATAGTTCCTTGTGACACTGTGGAGATGGACTCAGGAGAAGGTTCAAACAGTATGGAGTTTTAGAGAGGAAAAAGTCCTCATGGAGGAGGGATCGACGGCTAGGTCTCGCAGGGAAGATTCGCGAAAACCCACCGACCGTCAGATCTTGGAGGAGTTGCGTGAGATTTACTCCTTAGGCGCAGGAAGGAGCCAAGGGTCATCGGAATTCGTCTTATTGGGGCTCGCGGAGGCAAGAGTTTCATAATTTTTAAAATCGTGATTAGTGATTTTTCGACGCACTGGGAGCCGTCGATCATAGCGGGGACATGTGGCATAAGATCTTGAGGAGTTGGGGTTTGGCATTTTTGGGGTTCCGCATGCAAGGGAAACACTGCAGCAGAAATCGTGATCTCGCAATATCCGATAACTCGACAAGGAGGGTGACGTGGAGGAGGACACCCGCACGTGCATCGAGGATCGGCTTTTCGGGACTTCCACTGTTAAAGAAATCGTTGCAGGAGGAATTCTGAAACTCCGAAGCGCGATAGCCATACGACCGCCGTGTTGAGTGGAGGACAGGTGTCGGAGGACTAAGCCTCATCTTGAGAAGGCGACAGGTGGAATCGAGACCCATCGGGGTTCGGGGTTTTGGATAGCACGAGGAACGTGCCCACAAGATTCACGACAATGCGAAACCCGATTTCCCGAGAAGACTAACGGGAGATCAATAGAGCATCCTATGGGTAACAAAAGGTTCCGATACGGGATTTGAAGGGCATTGTAGCTCTTCGGGCCTAAGAAGAAGAACGTCCTGGTGGAAGAGGGACACGCAGGGGGCGTGTATTGCATCAAGTTCTCTAATGCGCTACCACTTGAAGGGGTACCAACATGGGTTACAAGGGTGGCCAACAGATGTGCACTTAAGTACCAATTGTATTTCCTACGTGTATGAATCATCGACCGCGGGTTTATGCACGTAACGACATATCTTTGTATCTTAAAGACACTAGAATATGTCTCTACCCTAAAGAAAATTAACCAACAATTTTCTTCCAAGGAACGTGCACTGATACCACTTGTAATATTCCAGATATAAAAGGTATGCAGAAAATAAACAAATAGCTAGAGATGGCAAATGAACAACAATATAACGAGAATAACACCAAAATAATACCAAAATGATACTAGAATAATACCAGAAAGAGCACTTTGATTACTGAGAGAAATGTTCACTTGCCTCTTCAAGGGGGAAACCTCCAACAAGTTCCATAAATCGTGATGGTCTCTGAACTTTGAGACTCATACATGCGGCCATTCCAACCATCTGCTGAACCTGCATAGCTAAATTTCTTATTCAAGGTCCGACAATAAGATGTTGTTTTGAAAGACCTATTAAAACACAAGAAGAAACATTATATAGCTCCCAACAAAATTTAACTTTGAAACATGACACCAAATTTTTTATCAATGCAAAGAAAAAACATAATCACCACAAAAACCTTTGTTATAGTCCCATGCCTTTGAGAGGACTAATTGAAACAAAACCTACATTTCCACACAGTGTGATAGATATTATTATTATAATAAAAAACAGATATTACTTACCCTTGTGCATGCACCTCGTGGACTCCTTCAACTTTGTTGCAATGCCCACGGGACAGGGGTGTGTGGACGCAATTATATTCATCTTTCTATTAATGTGAGTGTTGTATGTGAAAGGAAATGAATCCATCATAGCGTCGACATATTCTTTGGATGGTCCGATGAACAATAGAATTTCGTACATCCCAGTGGCGGTGGTAGGCAATGAATTCAACAACTTGTCCACTACAACATCAACATATTCTTTAAATGTTGCAGTAAACACCACAATTTCATAGAGCCCTGTGACGCCCAAATGTTGCAACAATTCATCCACCAACCTCTTCACCACATTTATTTTAGGTGTCAGGATAGCACAACTCCTTGCATATAAATTTAATGTAAATATAGTCTCATACCATAGGGGTTTACTTATTAAGAATTATCTTACCATCTCCATTTTTACTAATAAGTTGAGTTTGATATTTCTTAGTAATAAGAAATATTTTAATATAAGAATATAGATATTGCAGACTGAGTTTTTAAATTACTAAAAAATTGAACATAATATCTCTTAGTAATAAGGGGTTGAAGGTATTTTAAAATACCCCAAAAAGGGAAAGACAAAGCAATGAAGTTGTTTTTAAAGGTTGAAAAATAGTTGTTTTTAAATGTAGAAAAATGATAAAACATGCTAAACCTTATTGGATAAAAGGTGAGTAATATATTAAAAATAATATATTAACAATATAAATATAAATAAATTTTAAAAATATTTGATAAAAATGTAATTAATATATATAATAAAAAATAATAAAAATATATAATAAAAATTTAATTAAAAAACATAATAAAAAATAATTAAAAAATCAATTAAAAAATATATTATAAAAATAAAAAATAAAAATATTAAAATATTTATTTTTTAACTATCAAAGATGCATTTAATAACCTATTCACCAAAAAACTTACATTTTTCTTATTTTTTGGTTTCTTTTGCCTTTTAAACTTTCTTTTTACTAACTGGCTTTTCTTTTCTTTTACCAGAAAAAATGTTAATCTAAAGTAATTACAATGGAAATCACTATACTTATAATGGAAATAATGATGGCAATGTTAAAATTATATTATAAAAGAGATAAATTACATAATTTTTTGCATGGACAGTAGTGAGGAATATGAACAAATAAAATTAAATTAAATAATGAAATAACTAAATAACTACACATAAGTGACAATATTTATTCTAAATCTCGATTTATCAAACACTAAGAAGATTATATTTTTTACATGGTGTAATTTTTTTATCATTTAATATGAAGGAATTAAAAGGTGACATAAAATTAAATAATCAAATTAAGGAGCACGTAGTGGGTCTTGAAGGGCACGTCGCGCAAATAAAATGGAAAGAGGAAGTGGCACCCTTGGAGCATGTAGTGCATATTGAAGGGTACGTCGCGTAAATAAAATGGAAAGAGGCGAGTGGCACCCTTGGATCACGTAGTGCGTCCTGAAGGGAAAATCACGATTTTAACTGGTAAGTGAATAAACCTAGTGCCTAGAAAACTATGCCTCCTTAGGACCTAGTCGGCCTTAAAATGAATGATGTGATAAGTAAAGTTTAATGACTAAATTTTCCCTTAAGAACTGTCACCAAGCCTACTGAATTAAAACCTAGGTCTAAGTAGAACCTTAGAACAAAACAAAAACAACTCATTAGATATATAACTAGATTAAAGTGGAAATTTTAACTCCCTAAGGTTCTTTTTTTTTAAATGTTAATTCACTAAAGTTGTTTTTATAAAATGTTAATTCACTAAGGTTCTTTGTATAAAATTTTAATTCACTAAGGTTCTTTTTATAAAATTTTAATTCACTAAGATTCTTTTTATAAAATTTCAATTCACTAAAGGTTCTTTTTAACTAATAAGAGAAATTCAAAGTTTAATTATTAAAGTAAAAAAATAAAAACTATAATGGATAATTAAATTCATAAAAAGAGTAAACAGTTGTTTATCTAAACTACTAATTATGAACTTAGTTATAAAAAGGGGAAACTTAAAAGAAAAGGAAACTTAAAGAAAAAGTGAAACTTAAAAAGGGGGGGAAACTTAAAGAAAAAGTTGAATGTCTAACTTAGTAAGGAATCTAGCCTTTGGAACTTTCTATTTATGAACTCAACTAGGAATTAAGTAAGGCGTAAGTCATTTAAGAATTGTAAGGGAATATTGGGACACCGAGGAGCGTTTTTAGGAACGCTTTTAGGTGGGTGAGGGAAATAGGAATATTTAATTAATTAATAAAATTGATTTTCTGGTGCAACTAGGGGATTATGCGACATGTGACGAGGGAGGTTTTTCCTAATTAAATAAATGAGAAAGGAATCTGATGAGGGTTTGGGAAACTAATAACTAAGAAACTCTATAAAAAGGATGGTGGAGGAGGAGTATGGATCACATATGGCTTGCATAACATTATGCTGTTGAAATTTTATCTTGACTAAACTTTCTCTTGTGGGAGTTGGGATACCCAGATCGGGTAACGAGTGGTAGCTTGATCTTGCAAGGTGATTTAGGTGCTAGTATTCTCTTTTATTGTGTGCGTGGCCCCTTTTAAGCTCAGGGGGCTCTGGGGGAAGAAGAGTACCCCTAACATTGACTGGGAGGTACCGGTGAGGTCACATCGGTTGGAAAGCGGGAGATGGACGGAGCGGACGCGAGACAACGACTTCAGAGCATTAGCATTTGTCTAAGGTACGCCTGTTAAAATTGTTACTTGCAATGATATTTAATTTACACTTGTTTATCTTACTGTACTCGGATGAAGATTTCATTTTCATGAGCTTTCCTTGCACATGTATTTCTATGGTAATTGTAATTCCCTTGTCACTTAATTCATTCAATCAAAACCCTTGCTATCCATAGTATCCTTTATTTCTGAGTTACTGTCTATTTCGTGTGGCTAAGAATGAGCCCCCAGACTCAAACCTTTCATCCGCTCTTGTATATCCTGCCTGTGTTTTCTTTCCTCCTTGATTGCGCTTTGATTTCATTACTTGCTTCTCCACGAAGAAGACCTGGATGCAGATTGTGTTTTTATCCTATGTTCCTTGATCCTTAATTTATTATTCTATTACTGAGAAGTTGGCCAGAAGCCAAATCGACAGTCTTTCACTCCGGTGTTAAAGATTTAGATTCAAATGCCCTTATTTCCCGTGCATGTATAATAACAGTAGGAACCTTTCTCTGCCCCACAAGGAGTTCTCTCTTGAGCATTTATTTCCTCCTTATCCTCTCTGATTATTGTGTTTCTTCTCTACAACTTTTTGCTTCCAAACAATGATTGAGGTGTCACATCCCGTTGTCTAAACCTTTTCTATTTCTCAGCATTATTTTTTCGTTTTGACTGCCCGGCGAGTTCACTCCTTGAACAAAAAGATCACCCTTCACTTCTCTGCGTTTATTGCTTACCTTACTCTGCAAAGATTTGTGCTTGATATCCCAGCGAATTTACTGCTCGGCACATCAAAACCACCCCTCAAAGCTCAGATTTATTGCTCTCTATGTTTGGTTTTAATTTCTCCCAACGAACAACATTAATAACCTATGTATTTTGCTCCACAATTGGTAACACTATCTTGACGTTTATTTTGAGTGAGCATGTCTTCATTTCTTTTGAATGTTTAAACTCTTCGTTTTGAATGTTTAATCCCTGATTGTTTAAACTTTGCATTTGGATGTTTAATCCCTGAATGTTTAAACCTTGTGTTTGAATGTTTAATCCCTGAATGTCTAAACTCTACGATGTGAATGATCAATCCCAAAATGTTTAAACTCTGCGTTGGAATGATTAGTCCCCGAATGTTTAAACTCCGTGTTTTGAATGTTTAATCCTTGAGTGTTTAAACTCCGCGTTTTGAATGACTAATCCCTGATTGTTTAAACTCTGAGTTTATTTTTATTATTAATCTCTAATCACCTTGGCTCCTTGCAAAAAGGGGATGAATCATTTTTTTCTTTCCCAGCGATTCTAGGTGACTCATACCCACCATTTATCCGTTCTCTTTTCCTAAAAAATTAGAGTTATCAATAGCGATTTACCATGGCGATTTTACCCCTACGATTTCAGCATGATCTCCCTACCTACTCCTTACCACTGCAAATTTTACCACTGCAATTTACCACTGTGATTTTAACTGAATGATTTCTTTTTATTAGACAACAATATCAATTCTAGACACACATTTATCAATGGACAGTGATATAATATTGTTGATAGTAAATATTAATAAACAATGATTGATTGTTGACAATAATTATTAATGGAAAACGATCTATTGATTGTTGATTTATTATCAATAGATAGCACATGGTTTTATTGTTGATTTCTTATTAATAGATAACACATTGTTAGAAAACATTAATAAACATGATTTTATTAATGGAAATGGTTAGAAAGCATTAATAGAACATGATTTTATTAATGGGCAATGATATGTTGATTGTTGATTTATTATTAATAGATAGCACATGGTTTTATTGTTGATTTCTTATTAATAGATAGCAGATGGTTAGACCTCATTAATGGACATGATTTTATTAATGGACATGGTTAGACAACATTAATAGCACATGATTTTATTAATGGACCGCGATTTTTGGGCAACTATTGAACTGACAGATAAGATGGTGTGGAAGTCACTTTTAATCCAATAAGAAAACCCCTTGATTTCATGTTCTTAATATATTAATTTATCTTGTTTATGATGGTAACTTTATTTTGGCATTACAAAACATAAGTACTAATGTCTTATATCACATATGATGAAGCTCGCTTTCAGATAGCATTCTACTATATAGAGAATTAAAATAGAATATCCTTGCACATGAATTTTTAGATATTATTCATATTATTAATGTTTTATAGTGTGGGAGAATTCCTTGATAAAAGGTGCCTCACAAGAAAACAAGAAATCCTTGGGTTGGTTGCACAATTTAAATATTAAATGATGTCACCTTATGTCTTTATGACTTGTCAATTGGGTGCTGGGGTATAGCCTTCATGTATTTTTGACAGTTAATTCGGTCTCCTAGCACGTTGGATTTTTCTTGGGTTATTGGTCTAGATATGTTATGTTGTGCCTTGGTTCTGTCACGCCTACCACCTTGTGACGACATGATTCCTGATGAGACGATCATTGCACGCCCTGATTGATAGATGTGAATGATAACCTAGCCAGAGTCATCTACTTCTCGATGTGGGTGTAATGTTCATTGTATTTGATCTTAGTACTTGTGCTGTAACGCTTGTTTGTGCTTGTTCTTTGATCGCCATGAAGGTTCAAGTTATCGGTGTCACTTGATGTTGGTTGCATCTAGTTCATCTTGATGTTGTCCCATAGCTTAGTCATTTTATTTGTCCATTTGATTATCACATGTTTCATCCAGTTGCATGATGTGCCAGTATGTTGGGTCATTGTTGTCTATTTCCTGATTTGCATGCATTGTGTTCATCGTCAAGTTGTGTTGATTAATTGTTGTCGTGGTTTCCTACCTGCTAACAAAAAAAAACAAAAAAATGCATTGCGTCGCATGTAGTTGTAACCATCGGGGTCGTTACATATATAAAAAGTATGCATAACATAAATAAATAGCTCAGTGCCAATATTGCCACCATAAATCAAGAGATGCATTCCTCCATCATCGCCTCCATCGCAAAACTCAAACAAGATCTCAAACAAGACATTACTACCCAGCTTGAATCTGTCGCTACGATGATCTGTACCAAGCTGCATATCCTTGCACATCTTCCCTTATCTGACCCACCTTTTCATACTGAAGGTGAAACTTCCTCTCATTCCCAGAATTTTCACCCCCATCACTTTCATTTAGGACTGGAGTGGTGCACATGGCCATCTTCAAGGTTTGAAAATCCTAAGAATTTGTTGGATTCCAAGTGAAAGAATTTATTTTAAGGAGTGCAGTGAGAGGTGCCACAATCTTTCCATAATTCTTAACAAACTTCCAATAATAACCTGTTAAGCAAAAAATCCAAGCAATCTTTTGAGAGTCTTTGGGTGAGGCCAATCTTGCATACCTTCAATTTTTTTAGGATCCACCCTAACATCGGCCTTACCAACAATATGACCCAAGTACTTGACTTTCGAGGCACCAAACACACATTTAGATTGTTTGAGGAAAAATTGGTGCTAAGAGAGTAGATGGAGAAATTGATCCACATGAGCAAGATGGGATATCCAAGTTTTACTATAGATGAGGATATCATCAAAGAAAACTAAGACAAAAGGATGGAGAAAAGGATGGAAGACATGATTCATGAGGCTTTGAAAAGTGGAGGGAGCATTACACAAAACAAAGGGCATGACTAGAAACTCATAGTGGCCCTCATGAGTTCTAAATGAAATCTTAGGAATGTCTTAGTCTTTCATATGGATCTGGTGGTAGCGATAATGAAGATCAAGTTTAGTAAAGAACTGTGTTCCACTCAATTCATTCAAGAGGTCATCAATGACAAGAATGGGAAATTTGTCTTTAATAGTGAGTTTGTTGAGGGTGCGGAAGTCAGGACACATGCACCAATAACCTTCTTTATTAAGGACCATGACGACAGGTGAAGAGTAGGGGCTCGTACTAGGGCAGATAACACCTGCGTGGAGCAGCTCTTGAATAATTTTCTCATTTTCATTTTTTTGGGAAAAGGGGTGACGATAGGGACGAATATTTGGAGGGAGGATTTCTAGGACAAGGGTAATGGAATGATCATGAACACCACAGGAAGGAGGAAGTCCCTGGGGAGTGGAAAAAACCACTTGATGTTTAGAGAGGATGGATTGGAGGTCCTAAGGCATAGAGGGTCTCTCAATTGCTTGTATGGCATAGATTGGGGAAATAATGTTAGAATAAACGTTTTTGAGCAGCTTTTCCATGCAATGGGAACTAATGATCTCTGGGGAAATGATAGTGATTCCTTGGAACTTATATTGTTATCCCTCCTTGTCGAATTGCATAGTTAATTACTGAAATTCCATGAGAATGGGACCGAAAGTACTTAGCCATTCTGCACCCAACACAATGTCACAACTGCCCATGTCGATAACAAACAAATGATATTTCAGGTGGTATTCACCAATTTGGAGACACACATTTTCACAAATCCCTCCACATTTCACAGGCCCTCCATTGGCAATCATGATTTGAAAATTATTGACTGCACGTATATAACAATTAGTTTCTTGGGCAATGTGATGATGAATAAAATTATGGGTTCTTCCACTATCAACAAGAATGATGACCTTCCTATGTTTGATGTAACCAATTAGCTTTAGGGTTTGGTGAGTAGAGAACCCAGTAAGAGAATTTAGGGAAATGAATAGTTCTACTTCGAGAGGGTCCGAGGGAGGGGTTATGTTAGTGGGTTCAGGTGACCCTGACACAAGGGGAGCCTCAACATCGTCTTACGAAACAACCTCTGAGATAGCCATAAAAACATTTTGTTCCTTACACTTTTGTCCTGGAAAATATTTGACCTCACAATTATAACAAAGGCCTTTCAGTTGGCATTCAACCATTTCGGCGCTCGTCAATTTCTAGATCTTTAGTCGAGTATAAGAAGGAGTGGGAGTTACTGGCTTAGTGCGAAGAATAAATGAGGGTTTTTAGTTTTAAGAAGAGACAACCTGTTGAAATTCCTTAGTTTTTTTAGTAGCGTCCACCCAAAATTGATGCCGAGCCATGAGGACATGAGCATGAATGTCATCCTTGAGGCCACTGATAAAACATTCTCAGTAAAAAGCCTCGAACATGCCCTCTGTATGAAACGTTGGTCACTTAAAAGAAGCTATAAAGTCTTCCACTATGCTAGATTGTTTCAACTTTGTCAAATGGCCTAAATGGTTGGTGTCACTATCAAACCGTTCATAAAGCTTTGCCACAAAGTGTGTCCAAGCCACATACCCTTGGCGGGAATTTTTTCTCCATTTCCACCAT
Organism: Picea sitchensis; assembly: GCA_010110895.2. Taxonomy (NCBI): domain Eukaryota; kingdom Viridiplantae; phylum Streptophyta; class Pinopsida; order Pinales; family Pinaceae; genus Picea; species Picea sitchensis. Next base: position 22,900 of record SNQJ01S0254137.1, read on the forward strand.
TTCTAATGTTCTTGATCTAGATGGATAACACCATATCAGAGTTTGGAAAACTCATTTGTAATACCATGCAAAGAGAAATAATGTTCAATTTGAGTTACTCAGCTAGTGGGATCTGATCCATCAAATTTGGTCACATCCACACATGGAAGGCGTAGGTCACGCTGAAAGTGATAGGGCTGAAAGTTCTGGGAATGAGAGGAAGTTTCACCTTCGGTATGCAAAGGTGGGTCAGATAAGGTAAGATCTACAGGGATATGCATCTTGGCGCAGATCATCGTAGCGACAGATTCAAGCTAGGTAGTAATATCTTGTTTGATCTCTTGTTTGAGTTTTGTGATCAAGGCGACGATGGAGGAATGCATCTTTTGATTTATGGTGGCAATATTGGCACTGAGTTGTCGCACTTCTTGTTGGGTTTCTATGAAATTAGAGTGCAAGGTGGTGAAGCGAGCT
>SNQJ01S0254138.1:0-12646 GCA_010110895.2 Picea sitchensis
AAGAGGTTGTAAGTACTAGAGTTAAGAGTGTAAGGTTAATAATGTTTTCTTTCCCGAATGAGTGGGATCCAACTGTCACTAATCTCTAGGCCATTGTCCCTATTTAGGTTATCAGGATTTTTGATGATTTCGATAGCCTCTCTGATTCGTCTTTTAAGGAGATGGTCTTCTTTAGCTAAGATTCTGGTGTCCTCTAGGCGTATGTGATGCTTAGTTTTGAGAGAGTGTTATGCTAGTGCTGAGGTGTGAGCTCGTTCATTCTTGATGTCAGCACTGTGCTCTTTAATCCTGGTGTTGAAAGAGCGGCCTGTTTCTCCAATGTAGCATTTGCCAAAAGGGCAATCTATTCTATACACTCCTTTGAAATTGTGTTGGTCAAGCTTGTCCTTAACAGACCTCATATTCTGTTTGATGATATTAAGTGGTTTGAATGATGTCTTAATTTCCTTCTTGTTTAGGATTTTCTCGATTTTATCACTGACTCCTTGGATGTAAGGGAGGTAGGCAGTGAGGCTCGGGGTTTTGTTGTTTTTCTGTTGAGGTTTGTTATTTTCTTTTTCTAGGGCTTGAACGAACTGTGGTTCTTCCGACAAATTCTGAACAAATTTCTCACCACAGAAACCTAAATGAACAGAGTTCTCGATGTTGTTATTATTATAGATCAACTTCAAATCTTTTAAGAAAATATTAGTTTTGGTTTTGTCAAAAATTAGGTGATTCTCATTGTTAAGATCCTCTTCATTGGGCTATTGATGGATGTCTATGTTTAGAGTTAAGACTAAGGGTTTATTATCAAAATTAGTTAACTACACTATTACCAAGACTATGGATGCAAGTCACAGGTTTGGAATTTTGTCAATGTTTTGATGGTTACAATTTATGAGCTGATGGAATACTACACTTTTATTGAATTACTCTTTAAGGACACTAGCGTGCAAGTGATTCGGTTCATATGACTACTGATGGCTGCAAGTGGTCGGAGTTATCGGTATATTATGATTTTGTTGTGATTATGGGTTATATACGATGAAAATGATGATGTATAGTGACTTATTTTTATTTTGATGTATATATGTTGGAATATGTTATTGACGAGTTTTTCCTAAGTGTCGCGAGAACACATGGCGGGTTTGGATAATAGATGGAATCAATGCAAATTCCTTGGACTCAGTTGGAATCAAGGAGTGGATTACTTGTTTGAGTATTTCACTATTAAGCACATGTGATGTATGATTGATTTACGTATGATTTATGTATATGGATTATTGACATGGTTTATTTTAGTGGATGTAGGCTTGACAACGCTTGATAATCCAAATCACATGAGTAAATGGGTTATGCACATAAACTAGACATTTGGGGGAGAGGTGTGGTAGCGTCCATGTCACAACCTACTAGCATAAATGGTAATTAGAAAGGGATTAGGTTAGCGATTACCCCTAGTTCAAAGAGAGGTCAACAATGTGTGAGAGTGGACTGGAATGATGTACAAAAGATTCTAAAGGAGGAGTGCCTGATAAGGCATGAGTCATACATTCCTTAGAATCAACAGTCTCTCACAAGGTAAAGCCCAGGGTGGAGTGTTGACTCAAAGAGATTGAAACTTCAAAAACAAGTCTAAGGCAAGTGGCACCCTTGGATCACTGAGTTGATTGCATCTTGAAGGGCACGTCATGCAATTAAGCATGATTCAATAAATTTAGGTGGCCTAGAAAACATTTAAATGATTAGACCTTGTTGGATAAAAATAAATAATTAAACGGTAGATTATTAATTATAAAGCCTAACAAAAATCTAATCTTAACTCTAGACTAAGTCTAAGTCTAAATATAAATAAATGACTAAATGAATTATGACATGAGTTAAAGAAGATTTGAGATAAAATCAATTTCTAGGAAAAGGTGAGTAAAATCTAAATGTTGATAAAATGCACGTAATGTGCATGAAATTAATAAAGAAGATTTTTAAAATGAAATAAACAATAACTTGAGAGGAATGTGCATGCATAGAATGGTATCTAGAGTCAACCTACCACTAGTCTACCTAGAAGAAGACTCATAATCAACTCCTAACTAATATCTAGTTAAGGGACACTCATTAAATGAAATTTGGGGAACAAAGGGACAAATAAGAGAAAATAGGAACACATTGAGGGGAATGTGAAATTTAACTTTTAAATAAAATAAAATTGGTAATTGCTTGTGCAACTTGGGGAGGGCGTGACAAGTGTGTGGGTGAATAATCATAATTAGCCCAAGCTAAAAGTTATTGTGCGCGAGGACATGTGTGAGTGAAGAAATTTCTATAAAGAAAATGATATAGAAGGGAAAAAGCCAGTGAGCATTGTTGGTATGAAATTTTTATTGGACTATCTGGATTACTTGTGAGAGTTGGGATACAAGATTGTAAAAGAGTGGAAGTTCTTCCTTACGAGGCAAGTCTTGGAGCTATCGTTTGTTGGTTTCTCATGCATGGACCCTTTGCATCTCAAAGCTAAGGGGAGAAACATGGCGATAGTAGAGCTATCGGTGGAGTCTCTGTGATTAACAAGCAGAGAAGAAAATGAGTGCAAGATTTAATAGGACATCCTCAACCCACCATTTACATTGGTTTCAATATTTTTATTTTCTAAAAATTCTTCTTGTAGCGAAAATAAATTTTATATTGTAATTCATTATCAACTGCTAATTATGTTGAAGTGGAACTATTCTTGTCTTGATGCTACAACTATTGAAACTCGAGAGAATAAAATCTTATTTGGTCACTACTGGAATTATTAATCCAGTTCATTTCTTCATGGAAGTTGTGTATAAGATGCTTCTCAAATCTAAAGCTAATGGATTCATTGTTAATAAAATGCAATGAGTTCTACTTTTCAATTGCATCTTATTAACAATGAATCCATTAGCTTGAGATTTTGAATTTGTATGATTTGTTAATATTATTGCCATATAGAATTTAGAATGTCATTGGGATGATTATGATTTTCTAATTGAAAAGTTTAGAATGTTGGATCGTTGTACTCTATTACATTACGGAAATTGTAATCACTGTGAATTGATCACAACTTTGGAATTCAAATTGATCCTTTAGTTATCAGTTTTAATAGGTTGCAAACTTTTAAATGAAAACAATGGATCTTTGTGTATGTTTTCTATTTTCCCAACTCGGGCCAGTCATTGGAATCTTGTTATAGTTGATTGCATTCCCATACTATATCTTCAGTTGGTCACTGCATGATGAGTTGCAAATCTGGATCGAGAGTTGAGTTGTGGATATATAAATCTTTTATGAATCCAAAATTTAGGAATTCGAGTTGTAATTGACACACACTTATGGAGATGGGTTATCTTGACAATTTCTAGTAGCTCCCTTTATTAATAAATCAAAACTTGAGATTTGTTGTCAAGTGATACTCCTTTAACTTGTGGTTTGGTACACTATGTAATTCTTGTATTGTTCCAATGTTAAAAAATTTAGAAGAAGCCAAAAACCATTGGATTGATTATGGAAACAGGTCTAGGCCATTGGGTCAAACCCAAACCATAGGAGAGTGTGAAAAGGAAGTCAGGATCCCAGCCATTGGATCTGGCCTTGAGAATATTATTGTGAATCTCCACCGATTGAGATTTGACACTTTGGCTCGAGATTTTGGAGGTAGTTGTTGCAAAGTGGATGAATCCCCAAAGCTACAAAGAACTAGATTTAATCTTCGTCATTGATCAAATAAGGGGATATAAGCTGTATATATCCACCCTTAACCAATTTGGCCTTCAACTATTTAGAAGTTTAGTGGTAGTCATTTGGAGCGAGGAACCGTAGAGTGCCAAAGTTCCATAGTTAATCACAATCGTTGGCTCTAGTAGAAGCATGAGTCATAGATTAATGTTCGACTTTCGTTTGTCCGAGATGTATAGTGTCTTGGATTCATGGAGTTTCCCAAAACCTAAGTCCCGTTAGATCTCATCCATGAATCATGGGAGAGGAAGGGAGAACCTCATGAGTCATGTTGGCATTTGAAAGGACTTGAAGTGGAAGGACAAGATAAAACCTACACCCGTCTGTCAAGTAAAATTTATGAATGAATTCTTTCGGTAACCACTCCGGAATATTGGAGTGTTTCTTTGGTCAATTTCACAGAGCGTCGGAGTCTCAAAGATTTGAATAACGCCTTTCAATTAAGAACTTGGTTCTAGCCCAAGGTCATGTGAGATTCTACCGAGGGAAAGGGGCTAGCACCTGTGGCTCGATTCCAGGGAGTAAAAAGCGGTTTAGTATAAGCACCCACGGTTTCATCGGACTTGCATAAGGAAGGTAAAAGGTTCTATGATGCACATAGGATCCATTATGGATTAGAGAGCTAATTTGAATCAGAGGAAGATCCTAAGGCGGTGAGGTTTTACGTGCATATTGTGCTTACTGCATTATGTGATTTTTCATTGTTAACTTTCTTCAAAGATAAAGGCCTCCACACACTTTAAGGGGGTACTGTGCACTCCTTGAACTAACTCTCCTGAGCTTTGGACTTTCAAAAGGTTATTCTGCGCACTCGTTGCATTGACACTCTGCACACTATGCACTGTGACTCCCATATGACTAACTTTGGAACTTAAAACATAACCTTAAACTCCTTCTCAATATAAAAAACACAAACACATGATTACTTCATCACTTTATCTTTTTAGTTTTGAGAAAGTACAAACAAGCTTATAGTCTCCTCTGAGGGTTGAGATTTTATCTTTCTTCTTTTCTCTTTGTGATTGTAAAAGAATTAACACACACACACACACACCGTTGTACTAACTCATATATCTTCCTACTTGGTTGAACAATGGAGGGTTGTTACACTTATTTCCATGTAAACTTGAGTAAAGTTTAAATATGTCATTAATGTTAGATTGTCTACTCAAGGGTTTCTTGTTACCAACTTTTATTCTTATGTCATGATATTAATTTAATTATTTTTGTATTTTTAATTTTTTTTTTTTTTTTTTTTTTTTTTTTTTTTTTTTTTTTTTTTTTTTTTTCTTTTCAAATTTTTTGTGCACTATGAAGAATTTGTGGTTATGAATGTTGTTAAGTCTAGTTTGAGCTTTGGAATAGACTGAATTTATGGGAATTAGATACTTCCTTGTTCCTCGGAAGAATTTCTAGTCCTGACCTAAAATGGGTGAAAATCAATGAGATGAATCTTGGACTTGAGCATTGATTGTATGTGTCTTGGAGGCCCTAACCTTGCGGGGTAGGTTGGGAGGTTAGCCATTGTATGTTATCCTTATGTGTTGTGCTGAATCTCCAAGTAACATTGAATTTGTATCTAAATCTTGTTGTGGATTGATATGAATAAAATAGAATGTGTAATGATGAATGTTGTTTCATGTAATACTTGTTCCAACTAAAGGTTTTAATATATATATATATATATATATATATATATATATATATATATATATATATATATCTTATTGTACTCACTTACTTTGATGTCATAAAAGAGGGGTTGTTACATATGGTATCAGGAGAGGTTTCAACTCTACAACATTGGATCGTTAAAAGCCTTCCACTGTGTTAACAAAATGATTAAAATTATATAAGCTAATTAAATTTTGAAAATTTTTATCGCAGGGTAATCATGGTTAGAGGATGTTGGGGAGGTAGACAATGTGGTGTTGGAGGAAGAGGTATGACACCTCCAATAGTATCCATGCCTTAGGGGTCTAACCCCCATGGAGAATAACAAACCACTGAGTAGGGCGGGTTGTTGTGGAAGATGTAGTAGGTGTGATGAGATTGTTTCAGAGGATTCGAGAGGCATTGCTCAACCATATGGATAAATAGAGATGAGGGAGAAAGCATTTGTTCCCAATGACAATTCACATCGCGCCCCAGCTGGTAGTACTTGTATACATAGATAACTCGAGAAGCTGAGTTTCTTGAGTTCTAGGGTGCCCTAGGCGGCTTAGCCACCAAGGCATGGTTGGAGAACATGGTGATGTGCTTTGCACTTTGTGATTACACCTCAAACAAGAAAGTTTGCATGGTTGTATTTCAGCGAAGGGGGCTTGCCTCTACTTTTTGGAAGATTCTCCTCACGTCAATAAACATGACCATCGAAGAGACTTGTGGTAGGTTGTTGGCAGTTCGAAGAGAGGTATTTGTCAAGAGATTGATTGAGATCTGTAATGAGTTCAACACCTTATATTGAGGTGTTAAATGCAGTGTTGGAGTATGAGTCCGAGGTTCTTGGAGCTACCCGGTATGCTCCACATCTGAGCTATAAGAGAAGTTAAAGGTCAACAAGTTTGTGTTTTAACTTAACTTCCAGCATTCATCATGAGAAGGTGGGGATCCACTACCTCAAAAGTACTATGAAGTTGGAAGGCCCTCATGGCCCAGGAAGAAGCGAGCGGTGGGGTCAAAGGAAGGAATCTTTCTAGGCCGATTGGACATATGAAATCAAGAGTGCAACAATATCATATAATAGCTAGAAAAACTTGAGGGCATTGAGACATGCCCAAAGGATCTATGTTTTCGACATTGCGATGATAGAATACTCAGAAGAGGAATCCTTATAGAGGACCACCGCAAGAAACTTAACAACGTCGTCCATAACAACAACAACATTTTAGCCATGTTTAGCGAAACAAACCAGGATCAGAAATTGCTATGCCAACAACTTCTACTTCAGGGACAAGGAGCATTGGATTGAAGATGGGATGTTGGACATGTGAGGAGACACATTGCTGGGTATTTCGATTGAGAGGAGCCAAGGCATTCTTATTTATGCGGACCCACTCTTGTTGGAGATTTGAGCCAAGGCCTTGCGTGATGAATGCAATGGTCAATAACCATGAGATTAGAACACCGATTAGCGTACCGAGGACATCAAGTCTGATCATTGATCAAAGTTTTAGTATCTTGATAGATCTATGTGTTACAAAGAGATTTATTTCCTGGAGTGCAACACTAAAAGAATCAAGGTAAGGTAATTCGGCGAGATGAGTTTAGATACATAGAAGTAATGGTGCCAATTAGAAATTTGGATGAAAGGTTATGGATTGTAGCATTAAATTGGGTAATTTTGTAATGAAGGCCAACCTATACATGTGATCTTAGGATATTATGGCGTAATGATAGGCATGGATTGGTTAGAATTATGATGCGATATAGCTGGCAGATGAAAGCGGTTAAGTTTATTGATTACTTGGGGCCAGTACCAGAGTAATTGTAGGAATATACCGGGGAGTGTCCTTGATTTTTTATTTCTTCCCTACAATTGCTGAAGAGTATGTGAAAGGGGTGTATAAATATCTTAGCGCTAAATTAAAAAGGGGATGCAAAGGATTAGAAAACTTTACGGTAGTATCATAGTTTAGAGACATGTTTCGAGGAGGAACTACCGAGGTTTTTGACCCGAGAAGAAGAGCGATAAGTTTACCATATATTTGAAACATGGAACAAAACCGATTGCGAGAATGCCATATCGGATGTCGACACCAGAATTATAAGGGTTGAAAATGTAGTGAAAGAGTTGTTGAATTTGGGACTTATACGTCCAAGCGTGTCGTGGTGGGGTGTGTCGATGATTTTTGTAAGAAAGAAGGATGGATCATGGAGAATTTGTATTGACTACTGTCGATTGAACAAAGCAATGGTCAAGAACAAGTATATGTTGCCAAATTGACGATCTGACTGATTATATGAAAGGAGCAACGATATTTTTGAACATTAACATGAGATCAGGATATTAACAATTCTGATTCTGAGGAGGAAGATATCCCCAAGACCTCTTTTAAGACGATATTAAAACACTTTGAGTTTACTGTTTTACCATTTGGTTTGACAAACGCAGGGGTATTCATGAAAGCTTGATGAATGAAGTTACATTGAATATGGACAAGTTTGTTCAGAGTATTTTATTGATTTTATTCTCGGATGAAAGAAGAGCACAATGAACACTTGAGATTGGTCCCCTGGTGTCTACAAGAAAATAAATTGTAGAGAAAGCTATCGAAATGTTCTTTTTACCAATAGAAGATTCATTACTTAGGACATATCATAACTAATTGAAAGGTATGACTATGGGTCCTAGTGAAAGTAGAGCTATAATGGAATAGCCCGATAGCGGCGAGTGTACAAGAAGTATGCTTTATGCATTTAGAAAGGATATTATCGGCCGGTTCCTTCGAAGGTTTTTAGAGAGATAAATAACACGATCCTGAATTGCAGAAGAAACAAGAAGTTTGTATGGATTGAGAAATACGTGGAAACATTTCAAAAGCGCTCAAAGTAGTTGTTGATGAAAGCGTCGATACTAAAGGTCCACGACATGGACAAATAATTCTTGGTATGCACAAACACATACATCAAAGGAGGCTTAGGCAGATTTTTGATGCAATATGGTTGAGTGACAACATTTCTGCAAGGAAATTGAAAAAGAAGAGAACTACACAACACATGACTTGGAGTTATTAGCGATTGTATATGCCTTGATAGTTTGGAAACATTATTTGATTGGACAAAAATTTAATTAAAGACTGATCATTGTGGTTGTAGCCTATATTTACCTGAGTGACTTGAATGCGTCCAGAAGTGTTGGTCATAATTACCAAGCGTGCTCACGATTTGAGATTACTCACATTAAAGGAATGGTGAATAGAATTGGAAGATATGTTGGAGTTGGAGACCAACATATTCTCAATGATACCTCTTAAGGCGAATCTTGAGAAAATTTTAAATTTACATATAGGCGATGGTTGGTATAAGGAATTTAAGGATAAATTTGGACAAGATACCATGATGGTACCTAAGTATGAAGGCTATAATATTAACAACACCAGATTGATGAGGTATAAAGCATAATTCTGTACCATATAGCGGCGGATTAATAAGTTTGATTCTAAGTGAAGCTCATCGAGGAGTTTACATGGCTCACCCAAGAATCACGAAGATGAAGGTAGACCTTAAACACTTATTTTTCTTGAAAGGAATGAAAGTGAACATAGTTAGTTACATGGAAGATTTCTATAATTCGGTAGTGTGGATGAACATAGAGATTCAGTAGGATTAATACAACCACATGATATTCTTGAATCGAGAAATGGGAGGTCATTTCAATGGATTTTATTGTGCGATTTCCACTGACGCCAAGAAGAAATGATTCAATTTTCATGGTATTTGAAACTATGATGAAGAGTGAACTATTGTTCGTTTGTCTTATCGGTGGATATGTTGGTTGTGGAGCGATTATCTTCTTGTCTGAAGGCTTTTTGTTTTTAGGTGTTTATATCCCATGAAGAATTTACACCATGGGCCGAATGTACACCCCACCACGATGGGGAGCTATAGAAGTTCCCCCCTTGTAGGAGTCGGGGGCGATGCCAATTTGTGGGGTCCGGGGGAAAGCAGACCCTTGAAGGAAAATTTTCATGTAAATGTATATTGTAATTTCATTGTAAATCTTGATAGTCATTATAATCTGGAGATATGATGGTAGAAGTTATGTTAGGGTTTCCCTAGAAGGAAATCCTCTTTTATGAAATGTATTGCGTATGCTATGCATTATTGTGAATCTTGTATTATGAGAGAAGATCTTGTGAGAGAGAAGAAGAGGAAGTTACGATTGGGTGTGTTAGTAAGGTTTGTGTTAACACATAAGATTGATCATGTTCTCAAAGGATTATATCATTCCATCAAAAAAAATCCTCCTCGAAGTATGCAAGCTATATTTGAGTTGGAACTGCGAAATGGCACTGTGAACTAGTTAAGGAAGAGGTTTGGAGGTTAGGCAGCAGAAGGTGTCTAGTGCAATCTAAGAGATACGACATCAACCTCAAGCCATCCCGGGGTAATCCATGAAGTTTTTGTCTTGTTTGGAGTCGGGGAAGGTTTGGATACTTGATTTTCCTTTGGCGCTACGAACTGGCTCAGGCACTGTGGATTTAGACAGGTGCTATGAAATGCACTATGAAATGTGTTGCTGAAACTTTGTTCTAAGATTGTTGAATTGGTATTTTTTGAACGGCTGACTTCTAGGATGATTTTCGGGTGAACAGGGATGAATTTTCAAAATAAAGAGGTTATTGTCAAGAGAGCGGAACCCATGAAGAACCTCTTTCATTTTTCACACATGTGTCACAGATTGGGAGGATATAAAGAATCTTTAAGCCCTATTTTTTAGTTTTTCATGATTTCTTGTCCTAGACATGTTTTTGCGACACATATTCCATTGGCTGGAGATGAATTTCAAGAAACTGAAAAGGAGGTTATTATCAAGAACAGACCCATGAAAATTAACCTCTTTCATTTTTCACACATGTGTCACGGATTGGGAGATTCAAAAGAATCTTTAAGCCCTATTTTTTTAGTTTTCATGATTTCCTGTTTGAGGCATGTTTTTTCAACACGTATTCTAGCCAGCTGGAGATGAATTTCAAGAAACCGAGAGAGGTTTTCATTTATAACAAGATTATATACAAAAACCATGCTCATATTTTGCAAATATCTTATATTTTGATAATTACAAGTGACAGTTTGAAGCCTATTTTTTAGAATTTTGCCTCCTAAAAAACAGGAAATCAGTTAAAACATGTCATTCTCTGTTTGTAATTGTTTCTTTTTTGGGAAAGGGGTTGGAGTTAAAATTGGTGAGATGGAGAGGACATATAGTGCTATATATTTCATGGTACAATAGTAGAGTGGGGCTGGATTCATGAGCCGAGAGAGGCTAGAGAGAGTAGGAGAAGTATTATTTTCTCATTTGTAAGCCCGAAGGCCTATTTGTAATGACATTTTCTGCCATTAAAGATCAATGAGATCTGTTATCAGATTGTCTTCTGTGTTTTTCCATTTCGTTTTTATCTTCTTGTTTGAATATATTGCAAGTTTTGAGGATCATAGCTGCCATTGATTGATGGATTCATGAACATCAGAGGATCTCTCATAGCTTGCCCAATGCCCATTAAATCATTGTTCATTGTTTAAGACAATATTTATTTGTTGCAGAAATGATCTTTTCATAATGGATGTTATTCATTTTTTCATATTCACTATGCTTCTACTCATCATTATATATCCCTTTTTCTTATATATAGTTTGATTTCCTTTGATCTGTAGGATGTTATTGTTGGCAAATGTTTAACAGGCAGCGTATGCTTGTCATTGATGGAAAGTACAGTAGTGAAGATGGCATGAGTACAGGAAGAATGTAACAGACGGGCATCAGAATTATTTTAGGAAGACGTTGTAGAGAAAGCTCGATAAGTTTAGAAGAGATGGTGGAGAGGATTGTTGGCAGGTTTAACAGGAAAAGTGTGCTTGCCATTGATGGCAAGATTAGAGTGTGCATTGAAGGCAAAACATGAACAAAGTAAGCTCATGAGGAATTAGCGCAGAGTCAAATGCAATGCATAGGTGTGCAATGAGGGATGAGGTTAAGTCATTTCTAAATCTCAAGAGAGATAGCGTACTCAGGATCACAGGCAGATCAAAGGTCGAGGCCTTTGACACTTAGAAATTATTCTAAGTAAGAAGGATTCGTAAGCTCGGGAGGAGAAGCAACATTTCTGATCGCTGGATCCCATTTATAATTGTCGATGACCGTCATATCAAGTGTCGATTGGGACTATTGATCCGAGCCTCCATTTTAGAGTTTCGCGACTCGTGACATGGAGAGGCAAGAAACATAACTATCAAAATCGCGATATGCGAAATCGGGATTTAATCGCAACTGTCAGATCAAAGCTTTGTTCTGGACCGTTGATCCAGCTTCATCTTAGAGTTTCGCGACTCACGACATGGAGAGGCAAGAAACATAACTATCAAACTCGCGAGATGCGAAATCGTGATTTAATCGCAGCCGTCAGATCAAGGTGTGATCTGGACCGTTGATCCAGGACTCCATTTCGGAGTTTCGCGACTCGCGACTTGGAGAGGCAAGAAATATGAATGCTGAAATCGCGATATGCAAAATTGTGATACGATCTGAGCCATTGAATTATGATCAGATCTGGACCATCGAATCATAGGTCAATTCACTGACTTGGAGTCAATGGAGCATGGTGTGTGAACTCGCGAGATGCAAGATTGCAATAAGATCTGGACCGTCGGATCTATGGAGATTTCAATCGTTGATCAGATGAAGTTTATAAAGTCGCGAAGCACCTTTTTGGCACAGCCTATGGTCACCGGCAGTGGTCACGAGAAGGGAAGGAGTCAGTTCTGATAAGCTCCATTTTGGGGTTTCGGGGATTGCGACTTGGAGAGTCAAGATGCCTCATCTCCAGATTCACGAGATGAGAATTCATGAAAAGTGCTTTATGCATAAGCGCTTGGTCTCAGCCGGTGGTCACACTATCAGAGAAGCTAAAGAGAAGGGTACTTCAGCATTTCAGGGATCGCGACTTGGAGAGTCAAGATGCCTCATCTCCAGATTGACGAGATGTGAATTCGCGAAAAGTAGTTTATGCATAAGCGCATGGTCTTAGCCGATGGTCACACCATCGGGGAAGCTGAAGAGAAGAGTACTTTGACATTTCGGGGATCGCGACTTGGAGAGTTGATATGCCTCATCTCCAAATTAACGAAATGCGAAATCGCGAAAGCGCCTTATGCACAAGCACTTGGTCATAGTTGTGGTCATATAAAG
>SNQJ01S0254139.1:0-12646 GCA_010110895.2 Picea sitchensis
TGCAGAAACTTCATGAAAGAGTCAGAGAGCAGCTACAGGACAACAATTAGAAATAAATGAGTAGAGTTGGTCAAAAGAGGAGAGAAGTTCAATTCAAAGTTGGGGATGAAGTTTTATCTCATTTGAGAAAAGAGATATTCCCAAGGGGAACATACAACAAGTTAAATATGAAAAAGACAGGACCATCCAGGATTCTCATAAAATTCGCAGCCAATGCTTATGAGATTGAGTTGCTAGACAATGTTGGGATATCGTCAATATTCAATGTTGCATACCTGTATCCTTATAGGAGAGATGAAGCAGGAGAATCAGATGATCAGAAAGAAATTCAATGGGAAGAGAAATTGCCCATAGCTGAAAAACCTCATATGGAGAAAATCATTAAATAGAGGGATGGAAAGAAAACTAGGAGGACAACATATCTCAAATACTTAGTGAAGTGGAAAGATCATCCAATGGAAGATGCAAGTAGGGTCAAAAAACCTGATATTCCGAAGCATGGAAAGACAGTGCAGGAGCTCATGGATAGGATTCCATGAAAAAATTTAATCAGAGGAGTATGATGCAGGAGAATCACCTTCAAATTCAATAGCGCATGCATGGAGGCACACGAATGACATCTCAACAATGCCAAAATTTCAAATCAAGCATTTAACTTAGAATTTAATCGGTTGTTGAGATATTTTTGAAAACAAAATTTTAATGTGTAACTTGTTTGTAAAGTCTGGGAGGACTGTGAGAAACTACAAATATGGAGTGTCGAATCTATCTGGTAATAACTACTAGTTATTTTAATATGAAAGAGTAGGTAATAGATTTGAATTTGAAATGATAGATTTCATAATAGGACGAGAGAGATCGTAGAGCGATACTTATATATTTTTTCATTGCTGCATTGTAAGAGAAGTTCAGAGAAGATGTATGAGATTAGAATGGATAGACAGAATAGAGAGATCAGTAGAGCAGAGTAGAGTAGCAGAAATACTATGTATTTTGTTTAGCAGAAATACTATGTATTTTGTTTTTTCATGAATGAATAGAACAGACATAAATTGTCCCAAATCCTTGGACTATGTTCAATTCATGTGTGATTGAATGAATGTTATTCTATGTGTGTATGGTTTATTTCAATCAATTTCATGTATGATTGTTCAAGAGATTGATTGTATGAGTTCGTGATGAAGCTGGTTGAGTTTCAATTGTTTCTTTTCTGATACTTGTATGTAAGGTGTGCATCTCAATGCAAGGATTGTGTCGACTGAGTCTCGTATTGAATCAAAGAAATTCAGAGAGAATCAGAGAAAATCATACCAGGTGCAAGGTGTGCACAACATATAGAAGCCAACAATATTCAAAGAACCAGTGCAGAAGAATGCCAGGTGGGAGAGAAGCATTTTCTTTTCAAGAAAATCCTTTGAATTGAGTTATTCAAAATCCTAAGAATGCAAGGTGTGCATGGGAGATTGAAATCCTTCCAAGGATAGGAGCTCATAAGAGATGACAGTTTTATCAAGTGTTGACGAGATTGCAGAGACAAATTCATCGGGAGAACAAAGGTTTGGAACCTTTGAAAGTGGATAAATCTTCCAAGGCGGAGAGATATCAGAAAAATCAGGAGGTCGAGCACAAACGTGTGCCAAGAAGAGTTCCAAAAATATTCTAAGGGAGAAGAAGTGTTGAGTCCTTTTGGAGAATCTGAGTTAGTTTGAAATCTTAGAAGAGATAACACAAGGAGTGTGCATAAGTGGAAAGATTCCAAGTCCCAAAGCTCAGGGGAGACAACATATTCAAAATGCGGGTGAGACCAAAGTCATAATGCTCACAGGAGAAGAATCAAAGGCTACAGACTTTGAAACATTAGAAATCTTCCAAGTTAAGAAGAAAATGAAAGCTCAGGAGGAGGATCGTTGGCATCCATTAGATCAACTATAGAGGAGTGATCTAGACAGTTGAATCTCACATCCAGACACCTAGAAGAACATGGAAGATGGCACAGATCTCAACCGTCAGATCTAAGTGCATGGACCAACAACCATTGGATCCAAAGGAATGTGCATGATGTTTAATCTCACTGGAGTTACACAAGAGAGTGGATATCATGAAATGAAAAATCCTGAAATCATCAAGACCATCCATTGTCGAAGGACAGGTGGCAATAGATCATCATTTAACTGACTCGCAAACAGGAGAAGTCAAAGGGGAGAACCGTGAGAACTCACGATATGCGAAATCATGACTTGATCGCAGTCGTTGATCGAGGAGAGGTATGAACCATTGGTTGTCCAGGAGGGAATTCTTAATGTCAGATATCGAGAGAACAAAAGTGAATCACATAAGGAGTTCCCGATACACGGAATCTTGATGCTCTTAAAGGATGGGCCCTAGATCGTGGAGAATGGTCATATGAGCGAAGATAAGGAAAGAAGATAACATTCGTTTAGCCCTTTTTGAAGTTTCGGGAGTCAGGGAGTCAGGGTTGAATCATACGTAGAAGAGCCGACACTTGAAATCATGAAACGCCTTTTGTGCATGCATGCGGTCATAGCTCGTGGTCATGTGGAGGTGAGACTCATGCTTGGTGTTTAGTCGCGCAGGGAGAGTTTCATAAAAGGACATGTGGAATTGTTCATGGGGTTCCAACAGGGAATTGAAGAGTTGTTCCAGCTCATAGATTTGAACAATCCAGTGATCGAGAGGTCAATGGACCTTGCCAAGGTAGGGGGTCTACATCACACACTAACTTCAAGCCCGCTCTAGGACTTATATCTCTTACAAATGCATTTAATGTTAGTAAAGATGCATAAAACAAAGGAGATAAATGACATGCAAAACAATAACCAACAAGCATGCATACTCTAAATATTGAATTCAATGATAAATAAATACACAACAGAAATAATTCATACACAAGTAAATAATACCATAATAGAGAGCACTTATATTTTATAAAAGAAGATTCTAATTGGCTGCAAACCAAGGAAGTTTCACCCAACCATAGACACTGTTGTTCCAAGTATTAACAATAATGTCACCCCTGAGCCAGGGCTATGAATCCAAAAGGACGGTTCTAGAGTGTTACTTGGATTCCCAAACCAGTCGACAGTCAAGCTGTCACAGGCTTCCCCAACACTCACAACAATCCAAGTACCTAGATTTATTCTACCCATCCTGCACCATACAAGAGAATGGACCCCCACCCTTCTCTGCCATGAAGTTCCTTAGGAAGTCTTTCTCCTTATAGGGCTCCAGTGCAGCTAGTCCAGAATCGCCATGTTGGGACTCTTAGGACTCGCACCTATGAGCAAGGTTGGACAAAATCCACCCCATCTCATACATGCAAGCCTCGGTTCATAGATGTATTACACCAACAATCTCCATATCACACAAAATCATGGTTTATCTTTAGTAGTATGATTCCCCTTGACCTTTCCACACACAAATGAGGAGACTCGTGGCTGCAGGAAAGAATGGAAATAGTGAAAAATGTGGGTGACCGAAATGTGAGAACATGTGGGGTGATAAGGGAGAATGAATGAAATGAGAGAATCAACAACGTGAGAACCATCCCCCAACAAACCAAGGACCAATTTTTAGTAATTAGTTGGGATCAAGAACCTCTTGACCTTCCCCCAAGAAATTTACATAACAAAGTTCCTCCATTAGAAAAAATAGGTGATTTAAAAATATCAAGTAAATACTTATCCCCTCAAGCCCCCTCTATTGTTGAATAATATCCCCCTATAACTCTAGTCCTTGTCTGTCTAACAACCATCGATGTATTTATTAATAATAATGATCAAAACATTAGATTTCTTGGGCACATTGACCTCTAAATTGTTTGGGCATTATGGCCTCTCAAAACTTAACAAAATACATTATTTTATATGGGGCTCAAAACCCAAGGTGTTACATCCCCTCCCCCTTATTTTGGCACTGTCCTCAGTGTATATACAAAAAAGGAATCAAAATTCCAAAATTTATTCAAAAAGTTGTGGGTACTATGCCAACATGGAATATTCATTCTCCTAGGTAGCATCTTCAGGACCATAGTAGGTCCACTGAACTTTTACCAGCTCTATAACTCGATTCCAGAGCATTTTTACTTTTATGTCCAATATTCACACTCGCTAGACATGACAGTCTCTCTCTGTCTCTACCTTAATCAGATTCCAATTAATAACATGGTTAGGATCATGTACATATTTATTTATCAAAGAGACATGAAATACATTATGCACATTCATGGAAGTAGACAATGCAAGCATGTATGCAAATAGCCCTATGCTTCCCAATATCTCAAATGAACCACAAAATCTAGCTGTTAACTTTGTACAACTACCCAAATTCAAAGATCTCTTCTTGGGATTCACTTTCAAAAGCAAATGCTCCCCCACTTTAAATTATTTTGATGTCCTATTCTTATCTACATAAACTTTCTGTCTATCCTGAGCTGCCTTTAAATTCTTCTTAATATTATCCATCTAGTCTACCGTATCCTTGAGCAACTCTTGCCCAAGTACTACTCTATATGTTGGGTTGTCCCAACTCACTGGAGTACTACATTTCCTACCATACAATGCTTCAAATGGGATCATATTCAATGAAGCTTGATAACCATTATTATAGGAAAAATCAACCAAGTGTAAGTAATCTTCCCACTTAGATGGCTTATCCATCACATACATTCTCAACATGTCTTCAATTACTCGGTTGAACCTCTTGGTCTTCCCATCTGAATGTGGATAGTATGTTGTACTAAGGTTCAGATTTCTAGCAAATCCTTTAAATAATCCCTTCCAAAAATTTGAAGTAAACTTTGTGTCTCTATCCGAGACAATTGTCCTAGGTATCCCATGCAACCTAGAAATTTCCTTCATGTAAATTTCTACAATATTAGTTGATGTATGTTTTGTTTTCACAGGAAAAAATGAGCAACCTTTGTCAGTTTATCAACCACTACCATGATTGAATCATTTTTTTTTGTTGTCTTGGGAAATTTAGTTATAAAGTCAATGGTTATCACTTCCCATTTCTTCTCTAGGATTGGTAATGGCAAACAAATTTTTATTTTGAGCGTAAAGAAAAGGATTGCAAAGTATGATAAGGTGCATCAAGACATTGATGGTTTATTTATTAGCTCGTTACCCAACCAACTCCAAATCTTGTTGCAATTCAACCATAAGAGAGATTTTATTGACACGATCACAGGAATTTTATGAATCCAAATTGTAGAGAGCACAGTTCTTTATTGCAAAAAAGAGTTACATTGAAAAAGATCCGAGATTATAGTTCCAAAGTTTCACCATTCCGCAAGGTCACTAAAATTTTTAATTCACCATGAGAAGAATTAATGAAATATGTTTTAAGATATCACTTTTTTTAGCTTAAGTTTTGGATCGTAATAACCACACAGGATTGACCCAAAAAGTTGTACTACATGGACCTCGGAAAGTTAAAAGGTTCAAAAATTTGTTGTTCATAGGAATTGAGTGATGGAGATATTAAATATTTAGAAATCTCAAAATATGAAGTAAATTTAGACCATCCATTGTCGAATATGCATGTCCGAAGATTAGCATGTTCAAAAATTCAGTGTTCGAGAGTTACGGTGTGTATTGGAGTGGGATATCCCGAAGCCTGAAGTGTCAAAGTGTCGAAGCACAGATTGTGACATGGCATGATGACATCACCTGGGGTGATGTGGACCTCCTCTAGGCATGCCATGTGTCATCTGGTTTTTTAACTTTGATAGTCCATGTTGTACCAATATCAATCCAACACATGTCACTGGACGATGGGTCCATGTGTCACCACCCTAATTGAAGGCAATTGTACTAAGTGGACCCAAAAAGGTTTAGAATTTCAAAACATTAGCGTTCGGAGGAAATGTTGGAAGAAGTTATGGAATCCTTCGAAGCCCGAAGCTCTGGAGTGTTGAAGTGACATGACATGATGACATCACCAATAGTGATGTGGACCGGTTCACTAGTTCAGAATTCATAAGAATTGTTGAGTTTAGTTGTGAAATTTGTCGACGTCTGAAGCGTTGGAGCGCCAGAGATTTGAAGAGACATCAGTTCAGTACTTCGTCGGTTCGACGTTCGGAGGAAATAATGGATGGTGAAGGAAGAACCCTCAAATTCATGAAGTTCCAAAGTCATGGAGGTGATGAAATCTATCAACGTCACCTGGCGTGACATGGACACATAAGATACGTGCCACGTGTCATCATTTTTTAGGATTTTCAAGGTCCCTTTGTGCCCAATTAATATGTGACTCGTGTTAGCCATGGGATTGAGCCACGTGTCTACTCCTTATTTTTCTATGACATAGCACCCTGGTATGTGAATGCTGACTAGACCTTGATGGTTCTTTAGTCCATCATTTGGGAGAAAACAATGTGGAATTTGTAATAACCTCTGAAGCCTGAATCTCTGAAGAAATGGAACCTCGAAGCTCTAAAGATGTATTACAAAAGGATTCGCCAGTTCGACGTGTGGGAGAAATAAGGAATGAATTAGAAAGAGCTTCTAAAGCACAAAGTTGTGGAGTCCCGAAGCTCCCAAGGCTCTGGATAAGAGCCTATTTTCTAGCATTGGTTCACAAAATTTGGTCACATGATATTGGGGGCCAAATAAAAGGGGCTAAATGCCCGAAAAGTGTTTTAAAGAAGGAAAAAGGGGCTAGGAAGGAATACCACAGGTTTTGTCTACGGACTTGCATTGGAAGAGGGAATAAAGACTTAGGAACTTTATTATAGAATACAAAAAATAACTAAGAGTCTTTTCTCTCAGAGGAAAGAGATCAACTAGACAAGGAGTGCATCAGAGAAAAAACACAAGTTCTAAAGGACCATAACTTTCTGCTCAAATCTCATAATTGATCCAGGAAGCAATCATTAGACTGGTCCGGGACAACAGAACATAGTTGTTGGCATGTTTATAGGAAGAGTGTGCTTGTAATTAATGGAAATAACAACAACGAAACCTTGCGCGAGAATCTGTTGCAAGGAGTGCATAGATCCATAATTTGACTAAGTGTCGAAGTGACTCATTAAGAAGTCGAGAGAGTAGAATATGAGAAAGATCAGAAGAGATAGTGCTTTCTAGAAGTACAGATGAGGTCCAAGAGATAGACTCGTAGGAGGAGCAAAGTTCCAGACCCTTGAACACCTAGAAAACATTCTAAGTCATAGATATCAGAAGCTCAGGAGAGAGGGTGACAGTGACCATAGGATCACAACACATAGGACAAACAGTCAACTGATCGAAACAAGGTGCACGAGCCTTAAGTTTTTGTTCACACAAGAGAGAGAAATTACCAAAGTTCTGAAGTCCCGAAGTAGTTTTGGACAGTCAATCGTCAAGGAGGATAGGTAGTGCAAGATCCACAACTCTGGAAGTTCGTGGATCAAAAGGAGGTGAAATAGCCAAAGTAATTTGAGACTGTTCATCACCAAGAGGAGAATATGGCTTGTTGATCGTCGAGAGATATGTGTTAGTAGACTGTGAGTTTAGGAGGGAGCAAAGTTTGATATTTTAGATCTCTGAATCTCGGAGAGTTGGAGAGCCAGAGTAAAATTCAACTGTCATATCCAGAGGGATACGTTGCGACGGATCGTGAGCTCTAGAGAAATCACTTCGAGAGTTTCAATTTGAGATTTGAAATCCCCGAAGCCCAGAGAGCCGGAGAGCTGGAGTAAATTTCAACCGTCATATCCAAAGGGATACGTGGCAACCAATCATGAGATCTGGAGAAATCACTTCGAGAGTTTCAGTTTGAGATTTGAAATTACCGAATCTCGGAGAGATGGAGAGCTAAAATAAATTCTCAACCACCAAATCATCTAAGGTAGATCTCAGTCATCAGGTCATCCAAAGAAGATATCAGGCATCATATCATCCAAAGTGAATCTCGGCCATTTGATCCAGAAAATACATGGCATAATCTTGTGGACTCCGGGTAAATACCCGAAGTAAGCCTCAATCATCAGATCCAAGAGGACACGTGGTAGTAATCCGCATACTTTGAGCGGAACTAAATTTTGAGATTTGAGATTTCAAAAGTCGAGAGGCCTAAAGGACACATCGACCATTGATTGAGAAAGGGGTCGTAGAAACATTGATTAGGTTGAAAGATCAAATTATCGAAATAGAGGCAGAGTCGTGGATCGAGGAGGACATGTGTCTGCAGATCATCAACTTCGAAAGATTGATGTACAAAAGAAACAAGAGTTTGAGAATTGAAAGTCTCGAAGGCCAGACTCATGGAGGAGATCCTAGTCGTAGATTTAGGAGGACAGGTGTCTGTAGATCATCAAATCTGGAAGATTGGTGTACGGAGAAAAAAAGGGTTTGAGATTTGAAAATCCCGGAGCCCAAATCACGAATTCAATCACAACCGTTTATTTAGGAATGCTAGATATGATCCATAGACTTGAGAGGATATATATGAACCATATGTTCAAGAGCATCGTCAAGATTATGAGATCAAATGTCTTGTTTCATTGCAGGTATTGAATGTGCGTGAAATTTAAAAATTTAAGGGTGGTCCAGAATTGAAACCATGGTTTTGGAGAAAGGACACGTGGAGGCTCGAGGTAAATTGTGGGGAAAAAAGTAGTTTGATTTCAAACCACCTTTGGATGTAACCACAATCACATGGTCACATGAGATCATCGCCCAAGGTCATATCGAGAACATAGCTAGTGCTCATTAGGTGTGAAGTCCCGAAGTACTTGGCCCCAAGTCACCATCAATGGTCACATGAAGAAAAGGGCTTAGAAGCCAAAGAAGCCAAAAATGATTGGTTGTAACTAACAGAGAAGACAAAGAGTTAAAAATGCCAGAGAAGACAAATAATATTTGGATAACAACCACTGAAGATGAACAGATTCAGTATAACCACTAGAAAAGATGAAGATTTGTGATGATGATCTGGCAAAGGATTTGGGTGAGAAAGACATGCAGAATAGAGAAGTCTATGTGTTTTTTCAAGAGCTATGCATGTGAGTAGAATGTGACCATGTACAGGACCTGAACTGGAGATTAGCGGTGCATCACATAGCATGAAGAGACAACATAGAGTATAAAGGAAGAAGAGAAGTTGAATAGAGTTATCAAAGTTCATAGCAAGAGAAAGAGAAGAGTATAGAAGCGGAATAGAGTAATAAAAGTTGGAAGAGGTAGAAGAGACATGGAACTATAACATACCATTTCAGAGACAGATCAAGTAAGTAAAGTTTTGTAAGATTCAATTAGGGTGGTAGGGTACTTCTAGGGAGATATGCAGTCCTCTAAATTCTAGTTGGTGCTAGAAGATATTATGGGAGTTGGTGCTTCCATCTAGTGGGTGCTAGAGAAACCTGGGATTTGGTGCTAGAGAAATATGAGAGTTGGTGCTCTCTACAATTTTTAACTTTCTATCAGAGGTTGTAGCATCATATTTGAGTTGGAGCTCAAAGACTGTGAATACATGAAAGTTGGATCTTGATTGACATCCTAAGAAGAAGAGGTTTCACCCTTATGGGTTTCCTCATGAAAAGCAATGCCTCTATTTATTCTGTGTGATTGATCAAATATTGTATATCTATTCATGTTAATTTATCAGCAACACATTAAATAATAATCTAGAAAGAAAAATAAAAAGAACAGAAAAAGTTTCAAGCTTATATATATATCTGATTCACCCCCCTCTCAGTTATATTTCCAACAATTAGTATCAGAGTCGGTGCCTTTGATCAAAGGTAGATCCATAAGATTGAACGTGACTATTCATGATGGATGTTCAACTAATATACCCCCTCTATTTGATGGAACAAACTTTGCCTTCTGGAAAATAAGAATGAGAACACACTTAAAGTCTTTGGGTGTTGATGTTTGGGATGTCATTGAAATGGGATATGTGAAGCCTATAGTCTTGGCCTCAAAAGATGATAAGTTGTAGTTTAGCTTTAATGAAAAAATAACGAATTCCATCCTCAGTGGACTTTTTGAAGCCGAGTTTGTCAAATTCATGCACTTTGATTTAGAAAAATTTATGTGAGACAAGCTAATAAGTAGTTATGAAGGTAATTAAAAGGTGAAGGACGCAAAAATTCAGACTCATAGACTGAAATTTGAGCAGTTAAAGATGGATGAAGACGAAACTATCAGTAATTAATTCTTACATATAGAATAACTTGTCAACACTGTGAAAGGCCTAGGTGAAATGATAGATGAATCTTTTCTAGTCCAGAAAATATTAAGATCTCTTCCTAGTAGATTTAACTCAAAGGTCTCTGTTATAGAGGAAATAGCTTATCTCAAAAATTTTACACTAGATCAACTTCTTGGAACTCTAACTACTTATGAAATGAGAATCACCAAAGGTGATTCCACTACAAGAGAGGCATCTTTTAAGGTAGATAAAAACACAGACTCTGATATAGATGAGATTGAAGAAAATTTTGTGAGAAGACTGAAGAAAGGATCAGGAAAATAGAAAGGTAAACTTCTCTTGAAATGTTTCAACTATGGTAAGATAGGTCATTTTTCATCTAAGTTTCGTCACAAAAGAAAGGATCAGACATATGACGATGAAGAGAAGCACAAACACAAGAAGGTCTATAAAGAGAATAATTTTAAGAAGAAAAGGCTTTGTGTAAACAATGATGATGATCCCTTAGATGATGAAAGCAGTGACTCTTCTATTGAAGATAAAATAAAGTATATCATGATAATATATTTAGAATATCTAAACACTGAAGATACAGGAAGTGAGTTCGTTGATTGTGAACCAATAGTAGATCTTGAAGGACAACTTGTCAGTTCCATGGAAGAGATTGATGGACTTAGAGAAAAGAAAAGAAAACAAAAACAGTTACTGCTCAGGTATGAGAAAACATGCAATGAACCATCTAAATAAGTTGCCCCATTGAAGGTTAAGTTAGAAGAAGCCAAGAAGATTGAAGACATCCCCAAATAGAAATTGAAAGAAGCTGAAACAAAAGATGAAAAATTGGAAGCTGAAGTAGTGACTGTAAGAAAAGATCTAGAGAAATTTAAGGCTTTATACCATCGAATCTGACAAGTATTAAAGCCTTAGAAGGATTAGCATCCATTCTGAATCAGCAGAGGAATTCAAAGTTGAAAACTAGTTTGGGTTATGAAGAGGGATCAAGTAGTGTCAGCCAAGAAACAAAGAATCCATCAAGTTTGTCAAATCTACAACCATTGACAACAGAAAACTAGCAGAAACAAAGGAACAGAATCAACCACCAAGGAGGAGTGAAGGAAAATCTACCAGAACTGAATCCATAGAACAAATAAATAATACACCCTCTTCTCAAGGAAATAATCAACATTGAAGAAATAAACCTTCTCAAAGAAGACAACCATTTTCCAGGTACAAAGATTCTTTCTATGGATATTGTTTTTACTGAGCAATCAAGATATCCAAGGAATAAATATCTTCCATAGCAAAGAATGAGATAGCTAAGTAACAAACAACCACAGACTACAAATCATTTGATGGCTAGGAAAAGGACGCATATTAAAAATAAAAATCGTTATGATCCTTTATTCAATGAACCATAATGTTACATCAACCATAATTATGGACATAAAGCTACAGACTGTCTCTTAAAAAACTATAATCTAGATTCAAATCAAAGCACTGAAAACGTCAAGGTTTGGAAGAAGAATGAAGATAAAAAGTGTGGATTAGTGTTGTCAGCTCAAAGACAAAAATACCCCTGGTATATTGATAGAGAATGCTCTAGTCATATGATAGGTGACAAAAGTAAGTTCTTATTGCTCAAATAAAATAAATCAGGGAGTGTGACCTTTGGAAATGATGCTCCAGGAAATATCAGAGGTAAAGGTCTAGTAATCTTAAGTAATGAAAGAATCAAATATGTTCATACTCTAAACAAAGTGCATCTAAGGATGAACATTGATAAAACTCCATATGAGTTGTGGTTTGGTCGACCTACATCAATCAATCACTTCAAAGTATTTGGAAGTAAATGCTACGTCAGGAATAATGATGATCATCTCAGAAAATTTGATAGTATAGCTAATGAAGGTATCTTCTTAGGATATGCAACGAACAATAAAGGATACATATGCTTTAACAAAAGAATGCATAAATTAGTAGACTGTATCGATGTTTGAATTGATGAAGAAGCTTCTGTAAAATATCAATAAAGAATAAGGAATAAGCCAGATGAAAAAGATGATGAGAATAATGAAAATGAAGAAAAAAAAATATCAGAGTCACAAGAAGATGATGAATCGGGTGGAGAAGAGACACCTAGACAAGAAGAGTCGGGACATCAATCAACATCAA
The DNA here is from genome assembly GCA_010110895.2 of Picea sitchensis. Classification (NCBI taxonomy): domain Eukaryota; kingdom Viridiplantae; phylum Streptophyta; class Pinopsida; order Pinales; family Pinaceae; genus Picea; species Picea sitchensis. The sequence continues at coordinate 12,331 of SNQJ01S0254139.1, forward strand.
ATCCTTCCTCCATAATTACTCAAAAGAATCATCTTAAAAGACAAAGGTGTACAAACAAAGAGAAGGATAATCAAAGACATCAAGAAATCACATATAGCCTTCATATCCATGGTGGAACCCAAGAACTTTAATGAAGCCAATAAAGACGTAAATTGGTTAAAATCAATGAATGAGGAATTGGACTAGATTGAAAAGATTGTCACTTGGTAACTCGTTCCTAGGCCAACAAATAAAAATGTAATAGGATCCAAATGGGTCTACAAAAGTAAGATGAATGAGAAATTAAATATTGTAAGAAATAAGGCTAGATTGGTCT